>PVIH01006007.1:0-107795 GCA_004025045.1 Sigmodon hispidus | reverse complement strand
ACCTCCAGCTTAGGTGAAGACCTGGGTATGGCTAACTGGGTATGGACTGGTCTCTGTTGTTTTTAGTAGATTCAGAAGTTGCTCATTTTGCACTTAGGTATAATTTATCTTTCTCATATCTCTGCAAGTATTGACGGCTGGGCTAGTTATAATTTTGTCAGCTTGGTAGAATTAGACAATCAGATCCTTCTCCAAGGTAATAGCTAGTTTTCAAGCTCATTTTATAAAGCCTGATTGGGAATACTAATATAACTAAAATTCTTATGTCTTTTTGCAATTTGTATGAGCTTAACAGACTCAGAGAATTTGGATCCACCTCACAGAGGCCAAAAAGATTCCGGATAAGTACAGCCTAAGTTTTTCCCACCTGTCTGTCCCCAAGGATGATACTTCTCTCTTTTGGTTTGGGGACTCCTGCCCTTCCTAAATTACTAAAGACTGGGCCCAAGATTTAAATTCTAACTTTTGTTCTCAGTTTTAACATATCTCAACAGATTTCCACTTGACTAAGAGCTCTGGACTTTCTGGAAGCCTGTGAACCAGTTCTACGGATTTGGGCTGTTTCCTGTCTCTTGGCTACTGGATCAGACAGCTATGCGCTCCTGACAGAAGCCCTGGAGCTTAGTTTCTTTACTAGCTTTTCAACCTTTTGGGGCCCTAAGAACAGCACCCCAATGTCAGCTTGAAGTAGCAAAGAGAATCTACTGCGCCCTGGTATACCCCCAAACCCCAAAAAGGTTGAAATGCTAAGTTAAAAGGAAACCTGACATAGGAGACAAATCTTTTTGTGAAGGCCAAAGGTCCCTACAGCCTAGAGTTGGCTTTGCAAGTCAGGTCCCATTTGCACTTTTGAGACCTTGCAGATAAGTTTGGGCCTGCAGGGGTGGGGCACAAGACCATCTTCTAGATAGACTACTGCCATGAGCATATTGCCAGAGTCTCATAATTGAGACAGTAACCAAAGAGAAAAATGGGGGAATGAAGGACCCTGGGTTCTAAGGCTTGAACCAGGCATTCAGTTCAGGTATTCGGCAGAGTACCCCCCCCAGGAGTACAAGGAACTAAAGTCTGTCCCAGGAAACAGAGTGACCCAGCCCAGATAGCCGTAATCAACTCAGATAGGACATAATGGTCTGGTCGAACCTGTGGTTAAAATACCAGAAGTTCCAAGCAGAATAGCAGTGACCAACACCTGGTTGTAAAACAAAGAGACCCCCCAGCTGGCCTTAGGGCACCCCCATGACTAGTGTGATCTATCTTGTGATTTTAGACTATTGTAATCAAGCTTGTGATTATAGTATGACTTTCAAGTGACCAATCATGTATTTGCCTCAGTTTCTATGATGATTTTGTGGCTTTAGCCTATAAATGGGATGTAGGATTGTTAATCAGGGCTGCTCTCTTGCTCCTGAGACAGAGAGATAGCCCATCTGCGCAGATGAAATTCAATAAAACCCTCTTGTGATTTGCATCAGCTGGACTGGAGTCTGGGTTCTTGGGTCTCCCCCTTCCCAAGAGGATAATACCCTGAGTCTGGGGTCTATCAATAAGTGGTAACATTTCTTGAACTATGTTTTCCCATTCTTTCTTTCTATCATTTTCATCTTTTGTTATCTATATTTTTAGTACTCCAAAATGGTCCCATATTGGTTTTCAAATGCCAATTCATGATCAAATTTTAACACAATCTAATGATTCACAGTTAGCACATACATATGAAAGTGAACACTGGCCATTTATCTTTCTGAGTCTCATTAGAATTATTTATAATTTTAAATAATTTTTCTCTATTTTTTATTTTTGTCAATAGCTGAATAATAACTCATTGTGCTGATATACCTCATTTTCATTATTCTTTTCTCAGTTGATGTACATTATGTTAACTCTATTTCCAGGCTATTTTGAATAGAGCAGCAATATACATGGATGAAAATCTATCTCTTCAGTAGGGTATAGAGTCTTTGTGACAAGTGTAATATCATTGTTCCTACTGTGTAGCTTTTCTAATGCTAAAACTGCTAACATCAAAGCCTCATAACCATTCCCAGTTGTTAACTCTGAGAGTTACAAAAGGAACAGCCTGGCAAGGTATGCATATTGGTACAATAGTGGGATAAATGCTATGTAGGTAACAGTTGCTGTCTGATTAGATTTAAATTCTAATGCACAAGACAAAATTTAGGCCTGACAATGTTAACTAATGGGTCCCAGAATTTGAGGCCAGGTAGGTCATAGGTCATCAGGACAAAAATCTACTAATACTACTTTGTTAGCTACAAATATAATAAAATAAACTTCTAAAGACTTTATTATATATTACTTAATGCAATTTGCATTGCTCATTAAAGAAACTTCTTTTTACAGCATATGTAAATGAAGACAGAGATTCAGAATTTGTCAGTATGCATAAAATAAAGAATTGTGGAGTTCTTGCTCTAATAGGATATTTACGTTACACCCATTCTTTGAAAGTCTCAGATATTATACAAGAATAAAAAGCAGAAAAAGTATAAAAGCTAGAGACTCTTGAACCTGGCCAAATTGAAACTACTTTTATCTGGACCCAAGAGGATAGTTGCACATATGAATTCACAGTGTTCGTGACATCATGCCAAAGGATTCCATAATATCAAACAGTCAAACTTTATAATAAAGCTTTGATAAGATCAGCAAATCTTACCTCTACCAGGGAAACTATTGGCAATTGAAGACAGAGAGAGAGAGAGGCAGAGAGTTTTAATGATGAGTGGCTACCCATGTTCTAGTAGAAAGCCCTCTACTTGTGCTCGTAATGACAATATTTCATAGGCTTAAACAACAGCAAAACAGAATAAACACTTGAAATGGGAAGGAATAATAGTAATGAAAATAAAAATATGAAAAAATTGCCATTGAGAGAGAGTAGTATGAACTTAGTCAGTACTTATCATATAAATGTACTCATGTGTGTGAATGTTTGGCCCATAGGAAATATCACTGTTAGGATATGTGGCCTTGTTGGAGTAGGTGTGGCTTTGTTGAAGAAATTGTATCACAATGAAGGCAGGCTTTGAGGTCTCATTATATTGAAGCTATGTTCAGTGTGGCACATTCTCTCTTTCTGCTACCAGCTGATAAGATGTAGAACATCCGATTACCTCTCCACTACCATGATTGTCTGCATGTCACTATGTTTCCTACTTTATCAATAATGGATTACTCATGATGTTTCTACACAGCAATAGAAACCCAAACCAAGACAACACCCTAAGGACAATATCCTCCATGTCTTAATTATTGCCCATGAGCCTCATTTTTTAAAGGTTCTACATCTCAATACTAGCGTACATAGAACAAAAATTATAAGTAATCATAATCAAATCAAGCATGAATTACCTAGAAACTTATTTATGAGCCTTGCATGCTAAGTATAAATTTACATGCAATTTTTTTTTGACCAGTCTTCAGGCACCAAGATATTAGTTATATTTAATGTAAGGTATTTTTTTTTGTTCAAGGCTGTGGCAAATAATATTTATTTAGTAATTTTTGGACTCTGTATGACCCAGACACTAGAATAAGTTTCAAATTGGGAGAATATACCTAGAAATTTCTCAGATATGTCACAAAATCAAACTTAATACAGGTTGTATGCTTCTCTTGTCTCTGTGCAATCTTATGAGAGATGTTTGATGGATCAGGGAATAAAAGGAAGTAATGTCAACATCAATTGCAATAGCAACAGTAGTAGTAAAAAGAAAATAAATCTGAGAAACTACTGGTAAAACTGAGGTATGTGTGAACCTGTGTTTGCAGGGAGGTAAGGAGTTGCTATGCACTGAGAGAGTGTGTCAATTTAACAGGTGATAGCTTTTGGATTTCTCACTGATCTATTACTTTCTTATGTGCTGAACTATAAATACCCATGTACAATAGAGCTAAGACCTTCATCTCTCTCTGATATCAACAATGATGAGACACCTATAGTGTCAAGCTCTTCTCAGAACTTGGATGGAAATGTAGGAAAAGTGATTGAAGAAATGTGGAATATTTCTTGAACTGAGATTATTTGTTTTATTTACTTGCAAATGTTTTATGTTTACCTGGTAGAATGCCTGTGTGCTTTTTATATTTTGAACACACACATTTGGCTAAAGGCCCTACACATATATATGGCTAAAGGCTCTATGTGTGTGAGTGTGTGTGTGTGTGTGTTATTAAAAACATAAGTGATATTAAATACAGTAATTTTGACTTATTTGGCTCTTAGTTCATGTATATGTGAAAGGGGTTGCTGAAATTCCTTTGAAATTGCCTTGGATATTGTGCTAATTTACTATTTACAGATATATTTTGGCTTTTTACATCACTTTTAATGACTCAAACATTTATTTGTATAAAATGAGCATCTTTCCAAGTAAGGTATTTTTCCCCTTATTTAATAAAATAAAGTTACATCAGTTAGCTTTGGAGTAATATTTACAAGATGCACTAGCATTATTTTATTTCTGTTTTTCTATTAAAAATGTTGACTTTTAAAATATAGCTGCTTATAACTACATATACTTTCAGTTTACCAAATTTCAATCACTGAAAATTATCATGACACTGATATAGATTACCTGCCATTGTGTTTGTAATTTTTTATTATACTTGTCTATTTTTCTTGTGTTTTTTAAGTCTCAAAATTAGCAATATCTCTATCCTCCTCAAAATTATGTGATATTAGTTTGAACAAGGGGATACATGGACAAAAGATGAGCCATTTATTCATACGAAAAAGAAATAACACTTAAATTGGAAAATGGCCAAACTTGATAGAAAAAAATTGTGACAAACTGTTTAGAAATGAAAAAAAAAAATACTGTGATAAGTAAAAAAAAACTCTAAGCTTTAAAAAATAAAATAAAATAAAAATCAGGGAAAATATTAAAAAAATCTCTTTGGCTCTTTCAAATTACCATTCAAAAATTAAACTATGTAGGAATAACAACCGGTTATTTATGGAAGATTAAAAAGATGGTAAGTTTTTGACAGGGATGCAGATTATATAAACATGAAAACACGCAAAAAATGGAAAAATAAATCATTTGTTAACTTTAAGTGCTAATGTGACTAGAACTAATTAAATCAGAAAGAAAAAGATATGTAAAAGGTATTTAAACATGATGAAGTTGCAAATCATAAATCAACAAATGGCCACTGACCAAGCACAAAGATCATGAAAAAGCTACATGAAGTTAATCATAGTGATATTACTAGAATTGATGATAAAAAAAATAAAAAAATAGATAGAAAAAGTACACAGAAATAGTGAATCTTTTTGCCTCCAGCTCAGTCTGATGAATTCTAATACACATCCCATTCAGTGCACTGCCTTATGGGAATCATTGTATCAGATTCTCAGATTACAACTCACCTCTTGCTGGACTTGTTTTGAGCACATTTTGTGAAGTGTCCAACACTTTCTCAACTGACTCATTTGTTTTTCATTCTATGCCCTTCTTTACAGAAGCACTGTGACAAGAACATAGATTTAGGAGTTAATCTTCCATAGCCTCAATTCTGGGCCTAGCCAGACATTATTTATATTGATCTTCCCCAGCCTTTCATCCCTTCCAGCACTACATCCAGATACCTATTTACTCTATAGAGCTATTTAACTGTAACATTCAACTACACTTTATGAATGAATTCCCTGGCAAAGTACCTTTAACAGAGTAAATGTATAATGAATTAAAGCTGCTATTATCTTTGTTAACACAGTCTACTCTTCATTTTACAGTCAAAAATTGTTAGGTGGAATAATGTATCCATAACAGATTCATTACAAAAGCTTTTTGAGACATGTAGAATATGGATATTGAATATTCCTGGCAAGTTTGCTTTAAAGCAGAACAGTTACACAACAGGAAAATTTTCAGTTAAATCATTCATTGTCCTCTCTTTGTCATTTTGAATATGAACCCATGCCACAGGCTCCAACATTCTGTTAACTTACAATGGCATAAGCGGTAACTGCAAAATAAGTGCTATATGTTGTCATAATAAGACATGTGTGTTCAAAGTCAAGAAGCCAAACTAATGAGAAAGTACTTAAAGCAAGCAGAAATTGTTAAAAATCATTTCAGCTGTAGGACATAACTTTCCCAAATTCTCAAGTAGGTATTGCTAAATAAAGGAAAAAAGTATATTAATTTTTATATTCCCACTGGGAAATGCACTAATGCTGATGGTACTGCACAAATCCATATCAGTATATAATTTTAGATTCAGATTTAAACACAAAACTAGTTTTCTTTCTATTATCATTGCAATTAGGAAGATTAAAAAAATAATTTCTAAATGATATTAGACTTTATTTCTCACTTACCAAAAATATTCAAGTGGTGTTTTGTTTGGCTCAGCATAAAAAAAAATCCTGCATTTTTTCCTTCCTTTTAGTCCCAAATTCATTTTGATGTTTCATTTTAGTGACTTCCTGGAACAATGTATGTTCCTACCACAGCTGTGTATCTTCATAGGATTTATCATGTTCTCAAATGCCTCCTTTCCCTCTATTCAACATAATATTATCTTCTTTTAATAAATTCAAGTTCACTAAATACTGCAATATCTAAAATTATTCCAGTGTGATTTTTGATCAATAGAAGGAAAGCATGTAAGAATGGCAAATCACAGGTTTGTGCTATTGTGTTACAAAGAAAAGAATCTACATTTGAATTTTTATTTGTTTTCTGTGTTCAGGAACAAGTTTTAATGTTTTCAAGAATCCTTTTCCTGTTCTTTTAAAGCAGAAATCTGGATTGATTGATAGGTTTATCAGCTAAAAAATGTCATGAGAATTTTTCACTCAAGCTTTTTGATGAAAAATATTCATGATGTGCCTGTAGAGTTTGGGCATCTTTGACATATTTTATTTGTTTGAAACTTCTCATTATAAATGAAAATAACAGTGAGAGTGGAAGTGGTTTCTATGAACACAAGGACTCAGACTATTTGAAAGAATAAAGTTCCAGAAGAATGCTAAGTAGTAAGTAGATTGGCTGCATGACCTGTTAGGAACAATTTCCAAACAGAAGGAGCTTGGCTGGGGAGAAAACTAAATATATCTTCAGCCTCTAGAAAAAAAAAATCTTATCTGTGAATTCATCAAGGAACCTAAAGCAGCTGGTTGTCATGAGATTTTATGGTTCTAGGCTGCTGTGGTTTGTCAACATGGGTAGTTTTTTCTCCTTTTTTTTTTTTTTACTTTCTTTGCTTTTTAATATATTTAATAATATTCTTCTCTCATGAAATACATCTCAATCACAGTTTCCCTTCTCTGACTCTTCCTAACTCCATTTACCTCTGCTCTCCTCAAATCCATCATCCTTCCATTTTCTTTAAAAAAAAAAAAAAAAAAAAAAAAAAAAAAAAAAAAAAAAAAAAAAAAAAAAAAAAAAAAAGAGCAGGCCTCCAAGAGAACATATCTAGACAGGATAAAACAAAATACAATAAGATAAGGCAAACACCCTAATGTTGACATTGCAGAATATTTATTTACACTGTAAAGATGTATCTCTGCCTATGATGCATTCTTATTAATTCAATAAGGATCTAAATAGCTAATAAATAGGCACTAGATAATAGGCAGAACTTCTTGGGGAAAGAGATAATTCTGAGAGGAAGATAGTTAGAAACACCAGTGATACACATAGCAAGTTCAGACAGACAGAATGAAAGAAAGGTAAAAGCCACGTTGGAAGCCAGTTATTATGAGTTATAAGCACTAGTTGGGGAAAAACCTAAGCTAAATGCCAAGCTTTCATAATTAAAAAAATGTCTTCATGTCATTCTTTGTGGGCAAGTAGTCCAAGAAAATTCAAGGAAAAAGCATACTATATATCAAGGCTGAATAAACAACTCACTAGAAGGAAAAGAGTCTCAATACCAAGCAAAAGAGTCAGAGACAAACCTGTTAGGAATCTCATAAAAATACCAGGATAACAGGTATAACATACATGCAGATGATCTGTTGCAGACCCTTAAAGACCACCACTTGCTGCTTCAGTGTCTATGAGCCCATACAAGCCCTGCTTATTTGATTTAAAGGACCATGTTCTCTTGGTGCCCTTCATCTCCTCTAACTCCTATATCTTTTCTTCTTTTCCACAGATTTTCCTGATATCTAAAGGAAGGGACCTGGTGGAGACCTCCAACTTAGACTCTATTTCTACTTAATATTTGTTTGTGAGTCTCTGTACTTGCTCATATTTGTTGCTAGAGGAAGCCTCTCTGAGAACAACCATGACTGCACAAAGCACTGAACTATAAGAATATTATTTAGGAAGAATTTCTTTCACTTTTTATTTTTGCCAGTCTTATTTGGTTCTATTCTAGGAGTCTGGCTCATCCAGTCACTGGTTCCTGACAAGACAGGGAGTGTAGACCAATAGCTCCATTTTAGACTTTCAAGGTGTTGGCTTCAAGTTCAATCAAATATTTGTTCTCAAGTTCTGTGCCCCCATTTCCCCAGTACATCATATAAGCAGGACAGATTGTAGGTTGAGGGTTATGTGGCTGGGGTAATTTTCAGGTATCTCTTCCATAGGCTACAGAGTACCTTCTTATACCAAGACTAGAAAGAACAGGAAAAGCCTGGACCAGTTAGATGTCTCTACATTAAATAACCAGTTTGGATTGTATTTGGGATCCACTGTGAGTTTTCAGAGAGTGAGAGTAAGTCCATGGGACCTCTTCAGCCAACAGCAAAACCAAACCTAACCTATTCCTACCACTGGAAGTTTTGCCTGGCTACAAAGACGACCAATTCAAATTTTATATCCTCCATTTAATAGAAGTCCTCACTAGGCTTACTGTCTTAGATTCCAGAAAGTTTGCACAGCACTAGGTTTCCACACTGCTCCCCCATTTCATGTGTCTCTCCCCACACTCTCTTCCTCCTATCTCCACAAGCTCCTAGTCTGCACACGGAATTTATTCTATTACCTATATTCAGAAAAGCAGTGCTTCCTCTATATAGCCCCCCTCTTTACCAAACATCTCTGGATCTGTGTATTGTACCTTGGTTATTATTTATTTAATACCTAATACTCACTTGTATTTGAATACATCCTATATATTTCTTCCTGAGTCCATGTTACCACACTCAGGATGATTTTTTTCCCCCAGTTTCTATTTGCCTACAAGTTTCATGATGTCATTTTTAATAGTTGAGTAATAATCTGTTATATAAATGTACTAGATTTTCTTTATTCAATCTACAGTTGAGGGACATCATAGTTGTTTCCATTTCTGAGCTATTATGCATGAAGCTGCAATGAACATAGCTGTACTTGGCGTACAATGGGACATCCTTTGGGAATAAGCCCAAGAGTGTTATAGCTGGGACTTGGGTAGATTTATTCCCAGTTCTCTGAGGAAAGGCCATATCAATATCCATAGTGATTTCCATTCTCACTAGCAATGGAGAAATAATTATTTATAGACCTATTTCTATAATTTCAACTGAGTATTTTTACCTAATTTAATGTTACTCAATGGCTGCTAAGCCATTGACTTAGCCCTATAATTCTGGCTCAAAAAATACATTGTGAATAAGCTTATATTAAAAAATAATATGATGTTGGAAACTCGAGGATTAGGGGTTTTGTTTCTTAGGAATGTCTAAAGTTGTACCCATAGAGTCTCACCAACATGAATGCCCAAAAATGAGGTGAACAAGGATGTCACCAAAGAACAGGGTAAACTGGATGGAGAAAAACCCAAAGGGCATCAACCATACACACAGAAGAATAGGAGACTGAAGAAATCAAAGAGCATTAGAAGTGGTTTTCCTCCATGAAGAATGCTCCATTTGGGGGTTCAGTGCCAAAGAATTAGCCTTGAAAACACACATACAGGTAGTATTATATGAACTAAGCAGGTCAAATTTAGGAATATATATGCATATACAAATATCTATAAAATAATAATTAGGAAAAAAAAAGTTAGGCCATGAGTTGAATGGAGAATATGAAAAGGTGTATGAGAGAATGTAGAGGGGAAAAACAAAAAAGAAATTAAACTAAAATTTCAAAAGAAAAACTGTAATAAAAATATTGATAGTAGACTCATTTATACATTTGTTGTTGCTTATAAATTTTCAATTTGAAATTCTTAACTAGATATGTATGTCAAAGTTAATATTGACTTTTTCCCAAAACATTAAGTTGCAGTAGTCTAATAAGCTGAACATTTGACACTTTTACATGTTGCAATAATTGTTGATTGCAAGTAATTGGTCTTCGTTTCCTGCTTTTATTAATACTATTATTGATTCTTGGTGGATTTCACACCATGCAATAATATCCCATTCATCTCCCAGTGCCTTTATATCTGCCTTCTGCCCTTTTTAACCTCCCCCAAAATTAAATTTAAAAAAAAAAACACAAAATACCCTAACAAAAACAAAAACAAACTAACATACATAAAAAGAAAGACAGAAAAAAGTCTTAGCTTGGAAGCTGTAGTGTGACACAGTGAGTCAAAATATTGTGTGAGTCATTGGTCTGATTTGAAGAAGCTGATTACTGGGCACTTACAAGGACTTCATTTGAATATCTGTTTTTATGTCATGAAGATCCTGTAGCTTTAGATTTGTAGATGTAGCCCCTTCACATTCTCCAAGGAGTTCATAATTGAGGTGGATTTGGAGTAGGACACCTCAGAGTCCTGGTTCTAGGTCTGGGTGGTAGCTGAGTTGGCCTACCTGCCAGTTTTTCCTCAACACCTCCAGAGTGTGCTCTGTAGCATTTCCCTGGCTAGCTCACCAACTGTAGCAAAGCCAGGGTCTGGGCCACTTCTCCTGCTCTCACACCCTAGAATCCAGGCTCATCAGCACCCATACCACTAGGAACAAATCCATTGTTTTGCCCAGGTGCAGGGCCTACACTTCTAAGTGCTGTCGCCAGTGAGGGGCAGTGAAAGCTCTTCCGCTCTCCTGATGCTGGGGCTAGCTCTCCACCTGATAGTGCAGTTTTCCTTCACCCATACCACCACATGGCAGACATGGCAGGGGTAGGGGTGGGGGGGGTGACGAGTGCTGTCTTGCTCTCACACCCTCAGGGCTGGCTCACCTGCACTCCTCCCAACGGGGTCAGCCCGTGCTCCTGAATACTGCAGTTGGTGATTAGCAGGGGCAGAGCTCCTATTCTCCAGCTTTCCTGTCTGCAGTAGGTGGTGAGGGACAGGGGCTAGGGATGAGGAATGGGCAGGAATCTCTCCTTAGCCCACACCAACACATAACAGACACTCTCCTACTCATCTCTTCAGGGCTTGCTCCTGAATTCCCATTCCTTCCAGAGGAACACCTGACCTAGACTTGATGTTGGGATAAGGAAAACAAATTTGCCTGGAGTGGATGCTGAACAAAGCCACCTTGGGACCTCCTGCCCTTGCTGGGAAGGAGTTATGGAAATAGGGAGAAGAGAGAGTGACTGTGAAGGACAGGAGGGGGAAGGGAGTTTGAACAAGGGAATACAGGGATAAAAAATGAGAGTTATTTCATAATAATAAAAACAAGAAAAGAAAAATTCCTTCTGCATCCCCCCAACACACTGCATTTAGATATTGACTTATGCATATTAGTATTCCTATCTTAGTGAACTTAATAGTTACATTCTTAGCAAATTCAGGAATATGTTTTAATGAGTAACTTGTAGATATTTCCTAGACCAGAGTATAGGCACTAATTCATCTTGTGCTTCATTTAATTGTGCATTAAAATTTTTCATGACAATTTTTTTTATAACTACATCTTTTTAAACCTACCTGTGCAGTGGAATTATGTTGGTAATGTAAATATTTGTCCTGCCTATGGATTTAATAAAAAGCTGATTGGCCAAATGCAAACAGGAAGTGTGGGTGGGGCTACCAGAAAACTCAGGAACATCTCAGAACAGACACAGACACCAGAGACAGACACCAGAGAAAGCCGCCACAGACACAATGAGGAGACAGGAACAGACGCAGAGGAAAGAAGCTGAAATGCTGCTATGAGAAAAGGTACCGAGCGAGCCGTGCAGCTGAGCAGAATGGGTTGAGTTCAGATGAATAAGTTAGTAAAGAAAGAAGGATGAGAGTATATGAGCAAAGGGATTACGATCATGGGGAGGAGACCTATAGAGATGGCTGACCAGAGCTATTGGGAGCTCACTGATTCTAAAATAATCACTGAGGAACTTTCATAGAAAGGAACTAAACCTTCCAAAGGTATACGACAGTCAAGTGGTGTGGGCCGTTTGTGCATCTTCTTGCAGTATGGTCAGAGTATGATCCTGGTGCATGAACTGACATCTTAGAGCCCATTCCCTACAGAGCTTAACTCAGCCTTAACACTGAGATGAGGGACTTGGACCTATCTAAACTGGATATGCCATACTAAACTGACCCACCTTGAGACTCTTACCTTCCTGGGAAAAATAAAATGGGGCAATGTGGTTGTGGGAGCCTGAAAGAGTACTGGGAGGACCTGGGAAGAGGGAAAGGATTGGGGAGTATTGGTAGATAATGGGAGAAAAACATGTTAAACAAAAATGAAAAAGTAAAAAAGAAAGAAAGAAAGAAGCTAGTAAGTTATATGCCTGTGCCCTACCTAGGTCAATCAGCGTAAAAAGAATATAAAATGTAAGCTTGTATGTGATTATTTGAGGCAAAGCAGGGCCAAGAGTGAGACCAAACCTCTGGTCCAGGACCAGAAAGTCCAGGCCACAACCATTTATAACATACCCATTTTCAAAATTACAAGCATACTATTCTTTTTAAGTAACAATTACAGGGAAAGGGACTATAAATTTGAAAGATGGCAAAAAAGAAGTACAAGAGAGGGGGCAGGGAAGGGGTAAATGATGTAATTATAATCTAAAAAATTAAATTTTGTGATCCTTTTTGCATATTTTTATGTGCTTCTCACTCCCCCCACCGTGTGTGTGTGTGTGTGTGTGTGTGTGTGTGTGTGTGTGTGTGTGTGTATGCAGTTGTACAAATGTCAAGGCTAAAAGAGAATGTCATAAAACAATGTGTAGGATTTGTTTTTCTTATCCTTTTAGTGGCTCCAGGGAATTACGCTCAGGATATTAGAGTTGCTAGCAAGTACATTTTCTCACTGAGCCATCTCCTTGATTTCTGTTTTTCTGTTTATATATCACTTAATTACTTTTCCTCTGTGGATACTAACTTCAATGTGAACAAATTCATTGCTGAAACAAAAGCTTTTGCAAAATTTTTAATCTATTAATTTTGCTAACTAAGTTTATTGTATTTGGGGGCTGGTTTGTTGGATTAGTTACTAATGGTAAATTTTTAACTCATAAAATTGTTGTTTGAGAACAGCTTGTATTCTGGATCAGATGTTTATTCTTCTGGAGGGAATTTATAATCTTTCTTTATAGGACTATAAAAAAAATTGCCATTTTGATATTTGTTTAATTGTTTTCTTCCAGGCCAGGGTGATATTTTTTTTTTTATTTTTATAGAATAAAGTCTCATTCTTTGTCCGTGTATCTCCTTGTTCAAACTCTCTTCCCCCTCCTTCCCCTCCTAGGCACTCTCTCTTTTCCCAATCTCTTTATCTCCTCCCCAGCAAGGGCAGGAGGTCCCAAGGTCCCAAGAGGCTTAGTTCAGCATCCACTCAAGACAGATCTGCTTTCATCGCCCCAACATCAACACTAAGTCAGGTGTTCCTCTGGAGGGAGTGGGATCCATGGTGTCAGTCCAAGGTGTTTTCAGATCCAAAGCTGTTCAGTGGTTGTTGTTTGCAGCTTGGACATGCTTTGCTTTTTGTTTAATATCCACTAATGAGTGAGTACATCCCCTGTTTATCTTTCTGAGTTTGTGATACCTCACTCAGGAGGATGTTCTCCAAATCCATCCATTTGCCTGTGAATTTTAGGATATCATTTTTTCTTACTGCTGAGTAGTATTCCATTGTGTAGATGTACCACAGTTTGTTAATCCATTCTTCAGTTGAGGGGCATCCAGGTTGTATTTTCAATTTTAAGTTCTTTTTAGACATTAGCCTGTTTTTCCATTGGTGAAATTCATGAGTCTATAATGCATGAAACTTTCTTATTTTTAATTTCCATCTTCAGATCTCATATCTAATGAAAGGAAAGGTAACTTCTAGCCTCTTTTTTGCCATCCCCCCCCAGCTTTTGTTGGAACAGTTGGCAGAATACAATAACCTAACCCATTCCCCTAAATATGTTTACTGTCTCAACGACCTGTATCTTTTAGGCTAATTCAGAAAGTTCAATTAAATCAATAGCTCTGAGGAATCATCGTTGCTTTTATAAAAAACCATCTTCATTATGGTCTGCAAGTAAGTTTTCAGTAGAGTTTATATGATGCCCTGAAGCTGGCGTCCCAGGTGATTGAGAACCTCCCAAAGCAGGTGCTAGGAATTGAACTCAGATCCTCTGAAAGATTAGCAAAGCTCCCTGAACGAAAACCACCTCTCCACTGTCTACTTCTTAAAACTCAGTGTAAAACATCTCAACAATATTCTCATGTGCTCCAATACTAACAGTGAAAACAGACAATACATCCACCAAAAATTTATAAGGAGAAATCGCCTTGAGTTTTTTACACCAATTATATTTTGTTCCCTTTAAGGATATAGTGGACTTTTTTATTTTTTGACAAAAAAAATCAAATTATTTTACTTTCCTTTTATGTAATTGTCTCAAAGATGTTTTAAAAAGCAAACAAAACAATTCTTTGCTAATTATTTGAGTGGGGAAATTGGTATATTAGCTGTAAAATTTTTATGTTGTTCTACAACTTTTGTTACTAAGTAATTAAACATATTCTGGGTATATTTTTCTGAAAATTACATAAATCCAATTTATAAAAAGATGTGTTTTAATAAAAAATTAGAAAATAAATTAATCTATGAACAGTGAGACTGAGAATGAAAATACATGCAGTGTAGAAATTTTATGTCTTAGACATACCTTCAGAAAGATAATTCACTAATTTTACTATATCAAAGATCAGACCTATTATATTAACATCCCATGGCTTCCAGAGTAAGTATCTATCTATAAAGAAATTACCTGAGATAAGGTCAAGATTGAGTCAAAATAACTAAATCCCTGTTCTCAAGAAAGACCCAGCGTTGAATGTGCCTTGACTTTCTTAATAAAGCTCTGGTGCTCTCTCTGCAGACCACAGTGCTCCTTGGGCACTGCTGTTAAGGGATTTATGTAAAGTGAAAATAATTCAAATAGGAGACAATTGAGGTGATAAATATTCAGGTAAGAAGTAGCATATAACTTGACATTTCCACAGCTGGGCAAAATAGTGTCAAACATTATTTGGATTACAAAATGGTGGTTTCTAGGAGAAATGTAAGGCTTTTACTCTTTCTCATAGCAGTAAGCACTGTGTTCTGTGCATGAAGTTTAACCTTACATTATTAAATATGAAATGAAGCAGCTGTGTACATGGTGCATTTCTTATCTATATTGTTATTAGAAGCTCAGTCTGTAGTAGTAGGTTTCTGTGGAGGTTAAGCTGAGGGAAATGGAACACAGTCACTAAGACACCTTATGTTTGTATAGCCAGGATGTCATTGTAAAATTAGACGGTTCATGACTCTACTTCTGAACTGGTGTCTCAGAACATTTTAAGAAAAGAAGATTAAATCATTGTACCATCAAATAATTAACTTTCAAAGTAACAAAATATAAGAAGATGAAACAAAAACTATCACATCAAAGTTAGAACAAACCCACAGAAAGAACAGAGCACAAGAAAAAAGCATAAGAACAGAAGAATCATACATTCACACACTTTACTTTAAGCCCATATATAGGCAGAGGTGCTCACCAGTGCTGGACCTGTGCATGCTGCTTCAATTTCTGTGAGTTCATATGAGCTTGACTCATGTTGATGTGGAGGGCATTGGTGTCTTACAATCCTTTTGACTGTTTATATCTCCTCTTCTATGGAGTTTTCTGAATTCCAAGGTGAAGAATTTGATGGAGACATTTTATTTAGGGCTGTGTGTCCAAGGACTCTCATTCTCTGTGTAATGCCTGGCTGTGGGATTTTGTTTGTTGTTTCCATATGTTCCAGGAGGAAGTTTCTTTGATGGTGGCTGAATAAGGCTCTAATCTCTGGGCATATTAGAATACAATTTGGAATGATTTTATCACTACATTTTATTTCTCCTCTTTCTAGACAAGTATCATTTTGTTTTGCTCCAGGTACCTGAGCTACTCTGTGTCAGGTATGGGTTCCAGCTCATAGGGTGGGCCTTCATTTGAGACAGTTATGGGTTACTTACTCCCACAAGCTTTGTGCCACCATTGTGCCAGCATCTTATATGCAGTACATAATTGTTGATCAAAGGATTTGTGGCTTGTTCATGTTTATGTTTTTCTTTTGGTAGAATATAGACTACCTTCCTGTACCACAGGTATCAGAATGAAGATATAAAGGCTCTTTGGTGACACTATATCTATACCTCATGGTAAATGAGATGTGTAGGTGTTATCTTTAGGAATGGGGATTTGATGTCAGTTTTTGGAGAAAGACTTATAGTCTTTGCAACAGCCTGAATTATTTGGAGATTCTCAGGGTCCCCTTTGACCAACAACCCAATTAGATGTAACCCAATTACAGAACGGAAAATTTGGTTTCGTAACAAGAGATAGCCAGTTGGGCTGGAGAGATGGCTCAGCCATTGAAGACTAGGCTCAAAACAAATAGTATTTATTTTTGGCATAATAGTAACAACTTTTCTTTTTCCTTGGAATTGACCTTAATGTCTCCTGCCTAAATATTAGCTTTTGTGGTACCAGGATGTACCTTGAAACCTTCCAGAGGTAGGAGAAATTCAACAGTCCTCCCTAGCTATGTTGTTTATAAAGCACACCAATAACTGGCTTGGCACAATAACTCTAAGTATATAGTAGTGATATACATACCTTTGCAGTAACCAGCAAAGCTCTAATTGGGTGTGAAACTTGTTCAAAGAGGGGGAAGGCATGCCAGATCCTGGAAAGAAAACCACTACTCAGTGCTAGTGAAGTCATAGATATTGAGAAAAAACCTACAACTACTATTGAATCAAGCCAGTATAGCCTTTAACAAAAATATTACTTTTATCTGTATACCTACAGGTAAGTGGAGTCTTTGTCCCTCATCATGGAAACTTTACTTTGTAACAGATGAAGGCTACTACAAAACATGACAGCCAATTACAATGCAGAGTAGTGGTGCTGAGTTCCAATGTCTATATATACAAATCATTCTATTTAATTAATTTTTCAGTAAACTTCTTATAAATTTTTAAATAAAATTTAGCATTATAAACAAAAATATATACTCAAAAACTACTTTTCTTTAAATTGTCCATTGTTCTTTTATTTTAAAATTGATTATGGATCTGGATTTTAAATTTTGATATTCTTCATTCTATTTAATAATTCATATAATGTTTACATTATACTGAATTGACTCTCATGAAAGTGAATGATTTTGATTCTCTCAGCTAAGGAATTATACCAACACATTGGTCTTAGAATTAGTTTTAGCATTTTTGTTTTTAATGAAGTAAATTCAATTTAAGTTGCTTGAAGGAAAGACATTTGTGCTGCTAAGGACATGCACATTTGCCTTGAGTTGTGATGAAGTTATAGCACTATAAATCCACAGTAATTTAAAATAATACTTTTAATCATATATATAATATACTAAAGCTACAGAACACTGAAGCCTTTTGACCCAGCCTAATGTGGAGACCTACCACTGAATATTAGGACAACAATCCTGCTGAAGAGCTCCAACTAGCTGCCACTGATCATTTTCAAGAGATAGTAAGATTGCATGCACTACCAGTTTGAAAAAGTACCAAAATTCAGAGTTCAAAGTACAGGAAGTACTGTGGAAATAATGTTTAAAAAAAGATTTTCTAAGTGAAAAAATTTTGTCACTGTGGGCTCTCCTGAAGTGGTGAATCAGAGTTCATCCCAGATTTATGCAACTTTCTCAGCAAATCTCCAGGCTCAATTTGAGATATAGGCTTGTTTGATGAGGTTGTTATCCAACTTCTTCTGAGTCATGATCCTCCAGCTGAGGGTCTGATACAGTTAAATGAGGGCAATCTTTATGACCAGGGTCTGACACACTGGTTGAAATGACAAAATACTGTCTCCATTGCCTTGGGAATAATAACAAACTGCATTATAAGTATTTCCTTTTTGTCTCTTTACCCTTGCTTCAAAGCAAGTCACTCTTCATCTCTATGGTGAATTACAGTAAGTTACTGCTAATTTCCCACAAAAGGCCACACTCTCTTGTCTGTCTTTAATTATGTTTCTTTCTCTGCCTCAGCTGTTTTCATCTGTGATACTACCAGTCCTCGTTCCAAGCTCACCTTTGTCATGTGAACAGTTTAGAATAGAGTAAGACATATCTAAAGCACTGAAAGTCCCACTGAAGATGGAATGTGAAAATGAGTGGAGAACTGTACAGTTACAATGGCAATTCAGATTCATTTGAGCTTAGCCTTGTGACTTGTTATTTCATTGTCAATCATATCTTCCTCTTTCTCTCTTTCTTCTCCTCATCATCACTGAAGGATGTATGTGTTTTCAAATGTATCCTTATTCCCTACATTCTAATTCTTTCCCTACCATACATTTTTCCCTTTCTGTCTTCATAGGGTCTTTCTTAAACCCATTGAGTTCACAGAATGCAGCCAGTATGGGCAAGCCTATGGGACCATCTACAGAAATATGGTAAACTTCTCAGGTAGTTGAAGAAACCTCTCAATTTTCTTTCATTCCTGAAGAAAACTGACTGTTCATCTTCTAGCAGTCAGACTCCTATCCTATCCAGGATGACTCCAATCAATCACATTTTAATTCATTTGCATAACACAAAAAAGACACAAGGAAAAACGTCTTGACAGAGTTGAATCTAGAAAAAGAGCCTTGATATCGATCTGTATTGCTCCTGCATGCTTTCACTGCATTCTGTCCTTCCTTATCACCAGGTTTTGGTCTCCTTTCTGAATTTTGTAATATTTATGTAAAAATTTATTGAAATGTATAGAGCTTGGGACTAGGAAAATGTTTATTTTTTTAAACTAACTTGTGTTTTTTGGTAATTAGAATAAAATGTTTTTAATTTTAAAAAGACTAACTAAAAGTTTAAGTATTTCTTGAGTGTGCTTTAGAAGCAAATTGTAAGCAATGTAAAAATTAATGACCTAATTTATAACATTGAGAGTAATATCTATTAACATTTAATGTTATATATTTTTGATTGAAAATTTATGCAATGTATTCTGATCATGGTTTCTATTACCCTATTTCTGCCCAGATTCCTGCCTACTTCTCAACCATCCAACTCCATGCCCTTTTTTTCTCTATGCAGAAAAACAAAAAATGTAAATAAGAAAAAAATAAACTAAGTGAAAAGCATCCTGAAAACTACATTCTTGTATTATTGTGGCATAACATACCTTTTAAGTGTTATTTGTTATTTATGAATATCTATATGTATATATATAGTATGTATGTAACACCATTTAATGAAAATAGAGAAAATTAAATTGAAAGAGAGAAAGGAGGAGTATATGAGAAAATTTGGGGTGGAAAGATGAAAAGAAACTTTATATTCACCTCAAAAATATAAAATGAACAATTGAAAAATAAAACAATAAAAGAAATACATAGATTACAAACACTACTGGAGATTACACACAAACACACATATACACAAAACCAAAACCACAGCAAGCCCATATTTTCATCTCTTTCTTATAGAGTTTTAAGCTCTATAACCTCAATTATTATTTTTATTTGATAATATCAGTTGTTTGTACCAAAATGAGATTTCTTGTTTACATTGCAATATTCTCTTATCCTTCAAATTGGATCAAGAAAGCTCAAACTTTAATCAGTGAATCTCTAACTCCAACACAGAACGTAGGTCAAAAATAATAATAAATGAAAAAAAATTGTTCACAACACAATGAAGAGTTTATTTAAAGAGGCATGACTTCTATGGAACTGAAGCTTAATTATGATAATCGAACTTCATTTTTAATATTCTTATATTTCTGATCAAGCACATTTTACTTTATTATTTGAAGTCTATTTTTAATATTTTTATTTCTGCTAATTTATAGCATGTAGATCAAAGCCTAAATCTTAGTCCTATGAAATAAAATAATGAAATTAATCCACCTTGGTACCTCTTGTCCTTTCTGGGGAGGGGATGGGAGGATGGGGAGAAGGTAGTTTCAACAAGGGGATACATGAATAAAAAAATGAGACTTTATGTTAAAATAAAAGAATGCTGTAGTGATAAAAAAGTTATAATGATAATTTTTTATTTACCATTTTTAAAGACATATTTATAATGAGTCATAATATTTCTCAAGAAATAAGAAAAGCAGTGTAATTCTATGAGTTTCATTAGTGAGAAGTTGAACATCCCTGATCTGAACACTTGTGAGATGTTTTGCTCTCTGGAGACTTCTTAACATTGGCGGCTGAGAAATCAATTGAACAGAGACTGTGACATTCACACTGTCTGTCTCCTCTATCCTCTTCCTGGAACTTAAAAGAAAGTCATTTATTCTCTTGTGACTCCTTTGCTAACACAGGATGGAGGCTTTGTAAAGCATCACTTAAGTGGGACATCCATCACTGGCAGTCCAGTTTCACTGGTTGCTAAAGATTCTCATAGTCCAGTACCTGGGATGTAAACAAAGATATTGCATTTGATTTTCATATTGATTTTGTTGATTTTAGAGTCAGAATCATCCTGAGAGAACACTTTCTAGACAGGGTGGCCTTTCACTGACCTTGAGTTTCACAGCCTACCACTTCTGCTTGCTTTCCGGCTTCTTTACTGTGAATATAAATGTCCCTACTGATACTTCTTTCCTCCTCCTCTATTAAATAACAGAGAAGAATTCTCAATCTTTATGTCTAATAGGTTTTAAAATACCTTTAAAAATACTTTAATAAAACTAAAGTAAAATTGTATAACAAACTCAGACTTGGCATCCAGTAAACCTAGAAATTTATATTTCATGCAAATTTCTATTATTTACTTATTTTCTGAATTGAGAACGTGATGTACATTTTTATTTCCTTGATAATGAAGTTAGGATAGGTATTATCTCAGTCTTTTGATATGCACACTTTTTTGTTGTTTTAATTATTACTCACCAAGTATTTATTAACAATACTAATGAGACAAAGTTTCTGCCTCTGAAACAACTTCATTCAACTTTATAAGTTGAACTAATTAATGAAAAATGCTTTTTAATACTAAAGGCTCACATGCACCAACTTTGCTACAACTTTAGAATTTTCGTTTCTGTAAGAACTAAGGAGATTTAAATAGATCCATGTGTCCCTTTGCCTTTATAACAGCATTGAGAATGTTCAATGATGTGGTAACTTCACTTCTGCATTACAGAGTTCCAAGAATTCTTTTTGTGAAAATTTTCAGTCAAGACTAGCTACAGAGAATTTCTCTGAAAAAGCTGGAAGATGGAAGGAAGCAGAAGGGACATTGTACCAGACACTTACCTTCCCAGTCATTCAAACACAAGCTTAAATCCTGCTGTAAAATACTTTGCAGACTTAATTAAAGTCCATAACTGCTTGTACGTCTCAGTTTAAATTTTTTATATTGCTCTTCTCCCTGCTTTGGCTAAATGCCTTAAAGAACTAATTTAAAGATGAAAGTGTGCATTTAGGCTTACAGCTCGAGGAACTATACTTCATTCTGGTTATGAGAGCATGGTGGTGGGAGAGAGAGGGTTGTGATTACATGTACTCAGGGTCAGGAAGCAGAGATGAACATGAAGTTTGATTGGGCTGTAAAGTCTAAGGCTTGCTCCAAAATAACCTACTTTTTATTCTTTTATTATTATTATTATTACTATTATTATTATTATTAACAAAGAAGTCACACTTTCTAACCTTTTATATCCTTATTCAAGGTCCCTTCCCCCTCCCACCACATCAGGTCATTCTTTCTTCTCCACAAATAACCTGCTTTTAATAAGGCTCTCCTTGCTAAAAAACTCTAGAACCTTCCCCCAATGCTATTTAAACCTATTAGACAAAGGGTACATTTCACAATAAAAACACATTTGCCTGGCTACATCGTGCAGATGTGACAATTACAAATCACTTTACAAATATTATTCCATTTAATCTTCCAATACTCAATGCATTCCATTAGCAATCAATGTCAGGCATCAACAACAGAAGATCGAGGGGGCTGAATTGTGCTCTTGTGACCATATATCACTGAGTTTTGAGGCATGATATTAGCATCACTTTTGCCCCTTCTCCAGACTCTTTGGTATTCTGGAACCAATTAGTATTTGGCTTTAAACATTATTATCTCTCCCTGCCTCCTTTTCTTCTTTTTGTATCTGTCTTTCTTTCTCTCGGTTTTCTGTTTCTTCACTCTCATCCAAGGTTTCTCATTCTTTTGTAATTTGATTTTGATATCTAGCTTTTCAGCAACTAAGGTCAGATTATAACCATAACATAGTTTTTAAAGAACTAAGAAGCTAGAATCTATCTTTACTGCTGATGTTTAAGCTTTTCTTTCCAGGGTATTAAGCTTTCCACATCTAACCAGCCTGGCTTACAATGCTTTGCATACTAAGATTCCCTTTTAAAGGCTCAGGCACATGAACAGAACAGAGAAAAACTCATCTTGAGTCATTCTCTCAAATTGAAGAATGGCAACCGATAGCCCAATTGGCAGCTGTGAAGAAGCAAAGTGACTTCTCTGACTGAATTTGATTCTAATTCATTTTGATATCTTATAATAGTTATTTTGTTTTCTGTAATTGGGGCACATGCAAAGATTTCCATTTCAGTATCCACAGGTTGTGATACAAATGCATGAACATAGAGGTCATCATCAGTACATTGTAGTCTGCAGTAAGCCTATTGCAACAGTTATGACTAAATAATCTAAATTGAACATTCTTTGCATTAAAACCTGATTAAGTTAAATAAACTTAGCTGGCATGTATTTATTATATTTTATTAATGTATGACTACATTTCTTTTGTGAGAAACAGAGAAGGGGGAGAGAGGGAGAAAGGATGAAGGAAAAGAGAGATTGAAAGACATTGTCATGTAGAGGTAAAAGTATAACTTGCTGGGGTCTGTACTCTTCTAGTTTGTGGATTGAAGGGCTCAAAATCAGGTCATCAGACTAGGAGATCAGTGCTTGTACCATTGAGCTGTCTTGCAGGCTGGATGTAATATACTTGAAAATGAAAATTTCTACATTACAACATTGTATTTCAATGTCTTCAAATATTTACAACAATAAATGAACTTGTTTCCAACCTGACCATAAAGAAGCCATTCTGTTGGTCCTTATAAATTTAGCTGTTTTGTTTGTATTATTAGCTATCTTTTGTTGTTGTTGTTAATAATCTTTCAAACAATTAATAAAATGCCATCACTTAGGTAGACTATAAAGAAATGATGAAAGATAAAACAAAACTCTTGTATCTTTCACAGAAAATATTAGAAGAAGCAGTAAAATCATAGGATTTATAGTAAAACTGCAGAATACCTTATGCTAGCAGGCATTGTATGTCTCAGAGGAGAAAGTTAAGATGGCAAACTTTGAAAGGAGTCTTTTGGATGAAATTTTAAAATAAAGAAGAGGAGTCAAGAAAAAGACTAGATAGAGGGAATAATGTGAGCTTTGGGGAACTGTGCTTTTGAGGCGGGTAACATATCCTTGAGAATATGGATTGATATAACAAACATGAAGAAGATAATATGAATGTGTGTGTTGACACTAAAGATGGCAATGATAAAGAGTTTGGTGTGTCATATCAGAAAACAAACAGGAAGAGTTATTATCTCAGAAGAAGAGTGGAATTAAACATATTATTTACAGAATAAGCTTCCGTGGTGTTGCTGATATTACCATATTAGCCTAAAACCCTTGATGTTTAAATGAGAGGCTAGAAAATGGTTAAGAAGGTTTAGTAGAAAAGTCTATTTAGACTGATGTAATGATTAAAAAAAAATGAATGAGATTTGTCAAGCACAAAGATAGGATTTTGGTAGTTGAACATAAAATAGAAGCAGATTATTGATATAATATATTATTAAGGCACTAACATTAGTTATATACATATTATATTAGAATAAAAATATATCTAGCATAATTCATTGAAACTTCATCTAAAGATTATTTATACCTAGTGTATTTAGACACACAACACACACACACCTGTGTGTTCTATCTAAAAATGTTTCACCTATTCATAAATTAATAACTTTAGTTTTCTTTGATTTTTGTATTTTCATAAGCATATGGTGATTTCCTATTATGTATTATGGTCTGAATAAATTAAAAGCTAAATAATATTTTGTACTTTTCCTCCAAGGTTCAGGGTTAATTTGAATAAACCAATAATTTTTTTAATGATATGTATCTTAAAGCAAGAATCCATGAAAAATATAAAATATCTAAATCATTATAGAATATAAAAGTGAAAAAAATGAAAACTGTGTGGAAAGTCAGCAGAAGAAAACTAAAAGAGATGGTTTCTGATCTGAAGATAAGTAAGGATTTCAAAAGTAGGTAATTACAGGAAATTGATTTCAGATAGAAAGGATTATTAAATATGCTGTGCAATTGCCACTTCTTATGGTGAATCACTTCAGCTGAGATAGGGGATATTTACATCAGGTATTACCCTAATATTTCACACAGACAGGCTTATGACTTGAGCATAAGATTTACTATTAGGCAGTTTTATTTGGCATCTAATTTTTGGGGTATTTTTGGCTGCAGAATAAAATTCGTAATGATTTTTTTTTACTTTTATGAAGATAAACTAAAATAATGTAAAGTTCAAAGAACAGTAGCACATTTATTGTCAGTTCATTCATGATGAGAAACATACATATTTGTTGTTTTTTCAGTCTCAAATCAACTACCAATTGGAAATAATTTTCTGGCACAACTTATTTTATTATTAGTGTAACTCTTATCGGAGATAAACTTAAAATTTGTACATATTTATTGGATATTTCATGATGTATGACATATGTATGTGCTATGTTTTGATAATGCTATAGAAAGCATGTTTCATTTTAAAAATGCATTAAGTTGAAGAAATTAAAAACTTTTCAATCTTTGAAGGACATATAATATTGTCATTGTCTCTATTCATATTATCATGCCATTAAACAGCATAATTCAGTTCACCTGCCTAACTGTAACTTACAAATAAAGGTAAGATTTTTAACAAAGATGAGGACTAGACTGCTAGAAAGTATTAAATCTGTTGTAATTATTTCATCAATTATTGTTTTTGTAACATCTGTTCATGAGTTGATTTATTTGGGCAAAAGTAGTTGAATAACAGTTCCTATTGAAATCCCATACTTCAATGGCTCTAAGTCCTTGTGCTCTCCTGATTGTACAGAGAAGCACAGTCTTAGTGAATCCCAGCATGTAGCACTTCAGAAATGCACCAATTTTTCAAGCCATACTCTCTTTTCAATAGTTCTTTTCTCTTGACAGTCTCAAAATGTTGCTAATGACAAATGTGACTCCCTACAAAATGCATAGTCATTTCTTGCTTTGGGACACATTTTTTTTTTTTACTTTATTTCATTTTTTTCAATTTTTATTAGGATTTATCAAATCAGCTACTTTCAAATATTTTCTTTTTTTTAAATTTCTTTTTTATTTTTGAATAAAGTCTCATATTTTATCCATATAGCCCCTTGTTTAAACTCCCTTTCCCATCCTGCCTCTCCCAGTCACTTATTCTTTTATTCTTTTATTTATTTTACACTCTGACCACAGTTTCCATTTCCTTCTCTCCTCCCATTTCCTCCTCCCACTTCCCATTTCGACACTTGAATCTTATCCTCTGCTTTTGTTCAGAAAGAAGCAGGCCTTTCATTGGTACCAACAACACATGGCATATCAAGTTGCTGTAAAACTAAGCAACTCCCCTTGTATTAAGGACTTTTGGACTTCCTGTCCTTGCTGGGGAGGAGATAAAGTGATGGGGAGAAGAGTGAGTGACAGGGAAGGATGGGTGGGAGAAGGGAGTCTGAACAAGGGGATATATGGATAAAAAATGTGACCTTATTCATAAAAAAAGAACATAGAAAAAAAAGCCACAAAAAAAAGACCAAGCAAGGCAACTCATTCTGAAGAAAGGTTCCAAAGAGCCAGCCAAAGCATTAGGCATAGCTTCTTTAGGAGTCCCACAAGTACACTAATGTACACAAACATCACATGTAGAGGACCTAGGAATGTTCCATTTAAGTTCTCTGGTTATTGGTTCAGATTCTGTAAGTTCCTACAAGCCCAGGTTATTTGTTACTGTTGGTTTTTTGTGATGTCCTTAAACGCTCTGATTTCTACAATCCTTCCTGCCTCTATTCAATAAGGTTTCCTGAGCTTAGTTTAATGTTTGGCTGAGGGTCTGCTTCTGTTTTCATCACTTCAAAGAAAAGCTCTCTGCCGATAATTAGGGTAGTCACCAGTCTATGAGCATAGCATAAAAAATTATTTATTTATTTACTTACTTACTTATTTACTTATTTATTTAGGATAAAACACAATTGGCAAATTCTTAACCAAATTAAACAAAAAAAGGAAGACCAACTTCAAATAAAATAGAAATTGAAAGGCAAATATTATAACAGATGTGAATGAAATTTCAGAAAACCTTAAGGACATACATTACAAATTTGTTTGAATAAATTAAAGAATCCGAAAAAACTGGTGAGTTTTTAGATAGAAAAATTGAACCTAAATTCAATGAGTGATTTTCAATAAATACATACTTTGTAGCATGCTTGAAATACTAATAACATACACCATATTAAAATAAAAAACAGCAATAACAGAAACAAGAATATATGAACTTAGTACAGAATTTTATTATAACTTAAAAATCTAAGACAAATACATATAAAATTCCATAAAACTTAAAAAATAAAGCCTTTAAAAGTTACAAAGCCAGTGAAACCCTGATATTAATCATAGTATTTCTTTTCTTTTGTTTTCCTTTGTTATTCTTTGGTGATTTTACATTATAAACCTCATCAAACTCAGTTATCAGTCCTTTCAGTTCCATACCCACTCTTGTGATTTCCCCATTTACAAAAAGAGCCCATCCATGCTGCTCATTTGTCTACTGGGGCTTAATTAAATACCTTGTGGCCAACCACTTAAATTGAGATCTTCTTCAACTACACCCCTGCCAGAGACCATCAATGCAGAAGTGAAGCACTGTGTCATTTAGCTATGTTCTAGCCTTGAGCTCTTGTATACAATGACATCTTTTTTTTTTTTTTTTTTTTTTTTTTTAAGTCCACTAATGAGTGAGTACATCTCCTGCTTCTCTTTCTCGGTTTGTGATACCTCGCTCAGGATATTCCCCAAATCCATCCATTTGCTTGAGAATTTAGGATATCAATTTTTCTTACTGCTTAGTAGTACTCCATTGTATAGATGTATCACAGTTTGTTAATCCATTCTTCAGTTGAGGGGCATCTGGGTTGTTTCCAGGTTCTTGTTATTATGAATAATGCTGCTATGAACATAGTTGAGCTAATGCTTTTGGGGTGTGAATGTGTGTCTTTATGGTATATACCTAAAAGTGGTAGTGCTGGATCCTTGAGGAGATTGATTCCCAGTTTTCTGAAAATCCTTTCTCCAGTCAATTTTGTTTCTGTCCTAGGTCTCTGGACTTTCCAGTCTTTGAGTCCTAACACTCCAGGTAGTATCGGTGGTGGTTCACTCTTATGGTATGGGTCTGAGGCTTGACTGGTCATTGATTTCAGCCATACACACACACACACACACACACACACACACACACACACACACACACACACACATCAACCTCAAGATCCAGATATACTACTCCTAGGCATAGATCCAAAAATGTTCCATCATTGCTCAACTATGCTCATAGCTGCTTTATTTATAATAGTCAGAACCTGGAAACAACCTAGATGTTCCTCAGCCAAATACTGGATAAAGAAAATGTGGTACGTTTACTCCATGAAGTAAATGGAGTACATTTACTCAACTGTTAAAAACAATGACATCAGGAAATTTGCGATCCAACTGACAGAACTAGAAATAAATAATCCTAAGTGAGGTAACACAGACCCAGAAAGACAAACAAGGTGTATGCTCCCTCATAAGTAGATATTAGCAGTAAAGTAAAAAGTAAACATTTTACAATGCACGAACCCCGAGAAACTAAGTAACAAGAAGGGTCCAACAGGAAGCACAATTATTTTCCTTGGGAGGGAAACTAGAAGAAATCTCCTGGGTGGAGGGCATGGGAATATGAGAGATAGGGTTGGACATGACTGAAAGGGAGAGTAATAAAAGAGATGACTGGAAAGGTGGCCATTTCAGGGTCAGGTAGAAACTTGGTGCAAGGGGAACTCCCAAGAATATACAAGAATGACCCCAGCTAAGTCTCCTAACAGTAATGGATACATGGCCTGCACTGATCATTTTCTGTGATCAGACAACACTTCCAGTTGAGGAATTGGCATAGCAACTCAGCCTCAAAACCTTAGCTTTATAGCCTATTCTGCCTGTGGGACATATTTTAAGGAAGAATAACAGCATATCTGACATCTGCCAAGTTTGAGACATCTCATCCCATTGTTCTCCTTAGATCTCAACCCTATGTTTTATTCACCATGTGGGGCAGGGGTGGGAGTGTTGCAGGGTCTCCTGTATCCCAGGCAGTCCTAACCTTGCTATTGAGCTGAGGATGACAAACTCTTAACCCTACCCTCTCCACTTCCCAGTGCTCATATTGCATATTTTGTAATTCCAGCTCAGCAGTTGTCCATTTTGAGATACAAAAATTCTGATAACTGTATTTTAGAAGAGTATCATTTTTGTCTACATTATAAATAAGTATTTTAGTTATAGTTTAGGGCAGTAATACCTTATAAATTCTAAATATCTTTACAACACATATTTAGATGAAGTTGTTTAATGAGTAATAAATTTATTTTTTCCTATTAGTTTCATTTTACTTTTCTATATACAATTTGGAGAAGCCACAAATATGAATGTGTATCACATATATGTACAAACACATACATTCACATATGAACATATTTTAAGATGTATTGATTTATTCTTTCATCTTTCCCACATGCCAAAAAAAAAAAAATCAAGATTGTATTAGCATTTCATACAATAGGATTTGGCATTTCAGACTTTCTAAAAGGAGTATAGATGAATTATTCACATCTGAAAGAAAAGTCAATTGGGGAAATAAACATTAAAATGATTTGCAATCTGCAGTTATTCAAGAGAAGCCGAATCATCAAGAGCAAGAGAGTGATGAGAACAGGAGAAAATAAATGGCTCAATTGATTTAAGGGATGTTTTTACAGCTCCCAAATTTTGAGGAAAGGGCTGAATCGATCACAAAGTCCCATTAACATCTTTCATATCTAAGATGCTGAAATTACATATTTTATTACCATTTTGACTGTTATTATTGGATCATATTTTCCTAGGGGCAAAATCTTTCTCTGCTTAAAACTCAGAATGGTTTTTAAAGTTAAATTAACTTGAGATAACTAAGATGTGGTCTAATACATTATGTTTCAGACATTCTCAATGACAAGGTATTTAGACTCTTGAGAATAGGAATTATGTCTAACATGGTTGAGGAAATTCAAGATGCTGTTTGGGAATGGTGAGAGCATAATCCTACTTATGTGCAATGTAACTGTCCTACCTTGAAGGAACTGAGTACTCAAGCATAACAGGAAGTATGGAAAGTCAACCCGTCTATTCTTCATGTTGACAATTTTCATGATCCACAAAAGGACTTTAAACCATAGAGCGTGAGGGGCAAAGATCTGTATAAAATCAACTTTTTGTTTCTGAGCTCTAAGTGAAATGGCCAGAATTTGAGGAGAGCTGAACAAAGCAGAAGTGATTCATGCTAGCTTTTTTTTTTTATGTTTCCTACTCACTAACTTCTATAGTAGTTTAATAATGACTGTTACATTTTCTGTTCTACTTACAGCCTATAGGGATTAAATCTATTATTATGTTATGAAAGTAGAACAAAATCTGTTTATCTATATTTCCAATATAGTTATCCAGTAAGAAGATCTTGTCTGAAACAACAAATGTGAAGTATGAAATGCACATCAGGGGGTAGCTATCATGATGATAGTAATCTTATAATTTTATTGCGTAGAGTCAGTGCTGATTGTTCCCATAGCACATTTATATTGATATATTGAATATTATGTGACATTCATTATAATTTGGTGTTTCAAATTATATTACTGTATGTATTTATTTTCAAATTACACCTCATAAAATTCAGTTACATTATATTCCAAAACACATATACAATGTATACATACAATATATGTATGCATATGTATACAAACACATACACACAGAGATACACAAAGATAAACATAAACACACACAGACACACACATCAAACATAGTCACATGCATACACATATACCCACATATACATACAGACAAGACACATAAACACTGACACATTCACACATACAACCAAGTATATCCATGCAGATAATTCACATACACACAGATACATACATACATACATACATACATACATACATACATACATACACAACACAAACACAAAACATAACTTCATGATACTAAAAGCACAGGTTCCACTATTTCCTTTATTGGAAACTGTCAAGTTTTGAAAGGATAGTACTAAGGTCAGACCTTGAGAACGGTGCAGGGCACATCCTGAAATTTACATATTTTCAGAGAAACTGAACTTACAAGGCAAGATTAAGTATAGTGTACATTAATAGCAATAATTTTGTGAGCAAATGTATTTTACAGCCTACAGAGCAAAATGAAGAATAAATGGAGGTATTCTGAGAAAGAGAAAAATCTCGGTGAATGTGTAAACACAAGGCAGAGCCTCCCCAGTGTGCAGTGTACTTCTTTGGAGGGTATTGTGAACACTAAGATAAGGCATGCAAACAGGGAGGAACAATGTATTGTACATAGCATTTATTGAACAATCTTTATTACTTTTATGAGTGTAGGACAGGAAAGAAGACAACATATGTGGGATGTTGTGTGTGTGGTACAGAAAATGAGGGAAGAAAGAAACGGGAAAAGAAAGGAAAGAAAAAAGCACTGAGAGAAAGCAATTTCTGGGAGAATATTTTCAGGAAAATCCAGGCAAATTGGAAACAGTGAGAAATCAGAGGTAGCTCTTGAAGATCTGGAGCAAATCAATGTTTTAGCATGTATATAAAATGCATAACACATATAACATTCTATATTGTATACAACATATGTATTACATATAAGTATAACATTAGTATTTTATTAATAATAATGATTAGGAATATCATACATTGTTGTAATAATTATTAATATACATTATGTGTATGTGCATGTACACACACGAGATGCAAACACAACTAAATTGGAGATTTTCATTTTACTTTTCTACAATGTACTTACTGTCAAATTCATTTTCTCATTGGAAATGAATAAAAAACTTGGAAGTAAGTGAGAAATTATTGCATTTTATATTCATACAAAGACTATGGTTCTTATACAAGTGTTCTTTCTACATTTTCATTTAAGTGATGGAGCCCCATTGTCATCCCAGGCTTTCAGTCTCCATATCACTGTTCATTATGTCACCTTTCTAAAATGCATAGGAACAATGAGCATAGGGGTCCATGCCAGACACAAGAGGAAAGTAGACTTGATCTTGAAAATTGTCCCCAGAAATGGACATCCTAATGATGCTACCTGCAGAGATATCCTACAGAATTCTTAGTTTGCTTAGAATAGAACCAAAATGTAGCAGATTTTCCCCAGTGTAAAATTTTGGTTTCCATTTTCAGTGATCAAAAAATTAATTAGCTCAAGTAAAAAAAGTGAGCTCCCTAATCACATGATTGAAGTTCAGAAAAATGTAAGTATCACATGGCCTATTTAATTTCTACCAAGATCAGTCAAGATGAGTAACTAAGTGGATGTGGATGTATTTAAGTGTGTTATTTTCTGTTGCCTACTAAGTCAGTAGTTTTGGAAAGAAATTACTGCATGTATTCACAAAGTCAGAACAGGTCATTTGTGTTTTCATATCTCTCTTTGTTACAGCTCCCACCACACCCTGCATCTTCTTCCTTCCCCTTTACTCTCCTGCCACCTCCACTCTATCCTTCATGAATCTAGAATATCTCATTTCCATTAAAAGAAATGAAGGCAGCCAAATACAAGAAGTGAATATCTTTTGGTTAATGTCTCAGAAGATAAACATGTATGGAATACCATATGTAGATTCACATCCAGAGTTATTATGTTATTGTATGTGTCAATCTTTGATTTCTTGGAAATTTTGTTTCTTCACTGGTGAAGAAAGGACTAGAAGTTTAAAATGTAAGTTTGTAATTAAGCATCAAACACAAGTATTAGTTGTCTTTTCCCACTGAATTATCATTATTCCCTTTCAAAAATAATGAGAAAGAAGGCCATAGCTGTTCCATTTTAAAACACATTAACCAAATTACCTTAAAGTCATTTTTAAGGAGATTATGTATTAAGTTTGTAAAATGCAGTTTTCTTCTTAATATTAGTTGTACATTATGAACTGGGCACAAATATTAAATTGGTTTGTCTTTATTATACAAAATTACCAATGTTTATTATTTTAAAATATGTGTAGCAAAGTTTAATTGACTTGAAATATGATAAAATTTGGTAAAGCTCCATTCTGTTTCCAATGCTGGCTATTATGGGACAATAAAAAATTGATGAGAGTTTACTGCAAAGAAGGCTGTATATTTAATAATGATGACAATATATTAAACAGGCATCACCCCAACTAAAGGTAGAAAATCTAATGCTACATATGACAGTTTGTACAGCAAGGATTAGTTATACTCCAACTAGGAGATTTTTCTAACTAACTCTTATTTTCAGAAAAAAAATATTTTCCCCGTAGTAGAGAGGAGTAATATGCAGCATATTGTAAGTATATTTTTAATTATGTAACATACTCTGAGGTGGTACATTAAACCAAGATACAATTTGTTCCTCATGGTATCTTTCAGATACATATATATCATAGCCTCTTGTAGCAGTGTAGCCACAAAACACTCATAAACCTTAATGCATACATACACATATGTGTGTGTTCAGAAAATATGTATGACATGAGAAACATTTTAAGAGATTTACTGATCATTATAACACATACAAAAATATATAGCAATGAAAAACACACATATTTATGTGTATGTTTGTGTGTGTGTGCATGTATATGACAGGATCAGATTTTAAACCCAGGAACGTTAATTATGGTGTAATCTTGTCATTCCATTTTATTATGTATTGATTCATTGAAAAGATGAAATACGCATTGTCAATCTTCAGATCTTCAGAATATTTCAGTATCTTTCCTACCAGGTAAAATGGGTACATTCTTTAGCAGTACTATTTATGATAATATTCATGTCAGCAGTGAACATATAGGGTACTCTAATCACGATGTTGGAGAAGAGTAATCATGAGCATGCAATCAAAACAATGCAAAAGTGCTTTCCAAATATTCATAAATGTGAAATTATTCTAAAGTCAATTTTTTTAATCAAAAGAACAAGCTATTGATTTTTAAGATTAAATTATTGGGGCCAGTGTTTTGGAATGCTTGTTGCTTTTCCAGAGGGCCTGAGTTAAGTTCTCATCAACCAAATTCAGCAGATCATAACTGCTTGTAACCCCTGCTATTTACTGATGACACTCACACACAAAATAAAAATAAAATACACTTTTTAAAAGATCAATAAGTTTTCCAATTCAGTATTATGACATATATCTAGCCCTACATAGAATATTAATAAATAGCTTTCCTTAAATGTTTGACATTTACTTGTCTGAACAAAGAATTTGTGATCAAAATGAGAAATGACAGAAAAATAAACTGAGAAAACTGAGAAAAATTAATTATTACTATGTCTTGCAAGATGTGTCCTTCATTCTCTTCATAACTATTTATTTTATATAATAGTCTCATTGTCTAAAATTAGATAAACATTCAGTAAGTATTTATCAAATAAACATATAAACATCTTTTCTTTTTTATTTAGTTTTTTTGTGGGGATGTAAAGTAATTTATTCACATACAAAGACAAAAAAAGCATAAAAAGAATACCAAAAATAAAATTCAATGCAACAAAATACAGCAAAGGAATGTCCTTAATGTTATTAAATACTTCAAAAATACCGTATATCAAAAAAGAAATTTATTGTAAAAGTACTGCATTGTATTTCCTGAAGGGATATGTGGAGCATGGATAAACACTAGGCTTTATAATTGTTAGAAAATATAATTTAAAATATTTTATAAAAAATTAAAAATAACTATTTTAAGAGTCTCTGTTGTTGAATAACATTATTGTCTAGCTGAAAGCAATATAATTTTACATGGGTGAAATTATATTGTTCTAAAACCTAAGAAATCCACATGTGAATTCATCATATTTCAAAATGCTATTGTAAAAGAGAAGAACTCCCTTTTCCAAGTGTGTTCAATGTATTTTTCCATTACTGTGGTGATGACGTTTCCATCCTATGAGGTTGGGTGTACCTGCACCATCCCATTGTTGCTACACTTGTAGGACTCTGACCTTGAGGGGAAGTATTAAAAAAGTAATAATTGCAAAGGCTTTCCTGAAGAAGCAAATGCTCACTGAAGAGCTAGTTAATCACGTTAGGACACCAGGTATCAGTAGAGAAAAGGAAATTTAGGACTGCTTGCTGTGGAGTGATAACACTAGCTACCTGGTAAATTCCTTTATCAGCACCTTATTGAAAGCAAAGCCAGCCTAGAGGACAGAAGCATTGAAAGGGAGAAGAGTCATAGTTGGGGCTTAAAAATGGTGGTCTGTGCACATATTGGAGATTCTTGGGTACATTAACATGCAAAAGGATGTGAAAATGTTAAAAATGCCTTAGAAATATTAAGATGGCACAAAAAAATCCTAAGATTGTGTGTATGTGCCTCTCTGTGTGTAAATATACATGCATATGTAGTGTAAACTATAGGAGGATGTGTATCTCCTGATGTATGTACTGAAAAAGTAACCTGGGTCCTCCACAATAGCATCAAATATAATTTTGAAATAACTGAGCTAATGCTTTTCTGAAGAATTGTAATCATCAGCTGTACAACCATATATCCTGACATAATAAGACTAAATATATTATTATTTGTATTAAATACATATTATAGTAGATGTACTTCATTTCAGTTAATTCTTACAGAAAAATCAAGAATCTGTTGCAACTATATCCACTTTATAAACATGATCAATTTAATCTTCTGAAATACATTGAACCAGACTTTTATCTCCAGTTTTTCCTTGACCTGAATTGGCTTATTGTTCCATATAATAGGTAACTCCACATACCTTCTGTCCCATTAGTTGAATAATATGTGGTACAAAATGTATTGTACTTCAGCAAGATGAGAGTGTAAGCATGACTGCATCATCTGAAATATACAGGCTATGACAGCTCACTTTATCGTGATTTCATTTTCAATATTGGAAGAACTGGCAAAATGCCATGATAAAAAAAGCTTTTTTGCAGTTTCTGTCTATAGATACAATTGCTTCTCACTAAGCAATAAAGATAGCTCCTGATCTGTGTCTACTCTTGGTTCTATTGGCTTTATAGTAATTCTCATGTCAAGTCTCATTACATCATATAAAAGGTGGTAGGTTAGAACCATAGCAGTTGCAGGAAGATGCAAAAAAATATGAAAGAAAGAAAAAACAAATCAATAAATATTATACTGAGAGGAAAACAAATCCTAATATTTTTTAACTTTTGTAAATGTGCTATTTCTAGTTTTATTTTTCTGTGTGCTTTATATTTCCAAATGACATTTATGGATCCTTTTTTAACAAATAAATTAATTTAAAAAGTAGAGTGGATTAAAAATATTTGTAGAAAGTCTTATAACTAGATCTTTTTAGTATTTTCCAGTACCTTTAGAAAATGGTAGTTATCCTCACTTGCTAGGAAAATGAGAAATTTGAAAACATGGTTATTTACAAGTCACATAGTTACTGAGTGTTAGAATATGTGTTCCTTTATGTAGCCAACAATCCTGTAAGACAATTATCTCAAAGACCTCATGTTAGCTGACCTCCAAAGTACAATTTCTTTAAGGTCAATTGTATACAGGAATGTACACTATTATTTGGCCATACTATTTTATGCCAGTGAATTTTCCTTTGAAAATTATTTTCAGTTCATTATTTGGGCAGAACAATTCCTTAAATACAATTATATTTCACAAATTTAATTTCTCTCTGTACTTATTCCCTACTGATTGATTGCCTTGTATACTGGGGTGATGTTGCCTGACTACTCAGAGCTCTTGATAGTTATTCGATATATAAGTAGATAGAAAATATCATCAGTTACATGGTGACTTATTCCTCACAAAAGAAAAAAAAATGTGGTATAAAAATCAGTAAATACCCAAGCAATGTGCATAATGTTTTCTGTTTAGGAGGCAAAACAAAAAAAACAAACAAAGAAAAAAGCAAAACCACGGGAGAAAAGCCAGCGTATCATATGACAGCCTATATAACTAAATATAAACAATTTTCTCTCAATGAGGCCCTAAATTTTTAAATTATAATAGGATTAAAATTTAAGTATAACAATTATCTCTATTTAGTAGATAATATACTCTAAAAGTCATGGAGGATGTGTAAGCTCTAGAGACCTGTTCTGAGCATTATAGTTAACAGTGTATATAGTATTCACATTTTTTTGTATAAGGGTCGTCTCATGTTCAGTTTCTACCCTACTTGAAATGGCTGTAGACATGAGGATTAGTGAGTTCTGAGCTCAGATCCCTGCAGGAGAGCTATAGACACAGTGTTTACTGTTTTGGGAAGGTCTCAAAGCTTCAGATAAAAGGACAGAGAGCGTTTCAGTGGCAATCTTCTGCCCAGAAACTTTCATCTTACATGAATCAGCACTTCATCATTCCATATTCCATTTTTACTTCAAAGTTTCTGTCGACAAAGGCTTTTGCTTTGAAAGACATTTCACTTTTTAAATGCTTTGACCCTTGGCTAAAAATGAGAAAAAAAAAATCAGTCTCTGATCAAGACCCAGGGAGTCACATTTTCATCTGTCCATATTGAGATACTACTTAGTTGTTATTACATCCTTCTTCTTTCCAGTTTATATCACTCAAGATAACTGCTAAAGGTAGAGGAAGAACATGAATGATATGTTGAGTTGAAGAAAGGCTTTCAGAACAATTAGAAACCAAATCTTCAGTGAGTCTTGTCCCTAAACTTAGAATGTTTAGATGCAGAGCAACTTGTAGGCCATATTACAATTAGAAGATTCTGTGAGTTTTTCTATATCCCACAAAAATCAGGAAATTCAAGGTAGATAAGCTGCTTTCTTCAGACATGTTCAACACCCTTTGGGTATAAGATTCCTTTGCTCTAATCACAATGGAAGATGTTGTATAGGAGGAAAAGGTGAGGGGTGACAGAGTCCTAGCTACAAGCTGAGTCCTTAGCACACAAGGGCCTCTTTCTAGATGTTAGTATTAGTAGAGAGTATCAAAATGAGGCTGTAATGGACTCATAAATTTTTAGGCTTCATTTATATCTTGGTAAATGCCCAAAGCTGAACTCCTTTCAGTGGGCCAATGATTTTGTAGTGTGTGATATTTTTTTTTAACTATTTGGGCAGAAAACCTGGTTTCATATTTGGTTAACAGAACTAGCTCTGGAGATAGTAGCAGAGGCACAAGACAAAGAAAAACATGGAAAATCCCATTTTCTAGAAGTCCAGGCAGACTTTGAAAGGAGTAAGCTTATGTTCAGCATGAAATACTGTGGTTTATGATGTCAAGGACTCCGTAGTGTTAGAGTTGTAGACCACGGAGGCATTACAGAATGTGAAGTCCTTGTTTGTCCAAGATGAATGATGGATAAAAGAGTTATTTATGATTGCTATGAAAGGCAATACCTCAAATTCCCTAGAACAGAATTATATTTTCCTTTTGGTCCATATGCTTTTACTTGCAAATGTTCATTGTAAAGCATCATTGGTCTGGTTTGAGGCCTCTGGTTTCTGCTATACTATTAATGCTGGGCCCTCACTGAGACTCCTCTTAGATATCTTATTGCTGCCTGTGTTATGGAGATGATGCAGTTTTGGGTCTGTGGGATTGGTCCCTTCATGTGCTCCCACAGATTACAGATGGGGTGAATATTGTGGGTGGGTCAACTCATAACCTTATTTCCAGGAATGGGTAGTTGCAGAGTTGGTCAGCTTGCCAGCTCTCCTTTTTCCTAACCCCCAGGATGAGTCCTCCAGCATTGTCCCAGCTAGTTTATCTCTTCCAGAAATTAGCTAGTTCTCCTGATTTCATACCCTCAGAGTTGGTACTACTATACCTGGACTATCAAGGCTAGCTCTACTGTGTTACCCAGGCAAGGGGCTGGGCCCACTCTAGAGTTCTGCAGCTGATGAGGGAGTGAGGGACATTGGAAGCTCTCAGGCTCTTATAACCTTAAAGACAGCTCTTTCACTTGCCTCAGTGGTGGAGGGGAGGGCATCTCTTCCTCACCCATGTGGCCATATGGCAGATGAGGGGCAGGCCCAAATATTTCATTGCTCACATTCTTGGGGTTGGTTCACCCACACCCCTGTCATTAGGGTCAGCTCTACTGTGCTGCCCTGGCAAGTGAAGGGCCCACTTTCTGAGGATTGCATCTGGTAAAGGAGAGGGTCAGCTCTCTTGTCAGCTGGATGCTGTAAGGGCAAGTGGGAGGACTTGTTTCTCTCAGTCCCACCACTTCACCACCAAAGAGGGAGATGATACCAGCCATGCCCCTCTCACACCCTCAGGGCTGGCTCATCAGAGACCCTGTCTAGATTGTCAACTCTGTTCTTGTGCCCAGGCAAGTCACAGGGCCTGTTCTCCCAGATATTTCTGCTGCTAAGGGGTTAGGTCAGGTCCTTCTCATCTCTTTCATCTCTTCAGATATGCCTCTGTCCTCAGGACATAAACCATTCTGTCTCTGACTCCTATACCACATCATACATTTGCTCATCACAATACTACCTATCCACCCAGCATTGCAAGGTTCTGGTGGTCTGGGTATTTTTTCTTAGTGTGTCTGGGATGGACCATCCATGGCCTAGGTGTAAGTCTTCTTATCTTGCTCAGTCTGTCCTGGCATTGGGCAGACAATTCTCCCTTATCACAAGAGATCATAATAATGCCCAATTGTCCAGGGTCTCTGAAGTAAGGCAGGCTCCTGGTTGGTGTGGAGTTATTACTGGAGTCCCCTCACTGGCAGGGGCTAGAAACCACAGGCTGTGTTTGGTTGAGTCTGCCCGGCCCTAGCCAGATGGTGTGGGGAAGTGGTATTGCTTACAACAGAATATTTTAATGACAAGGCCAATTTGTTGTAGTTAACATTTGTTGTAAAAACTATTTCTTATTTCCTTCCTTCTATTCCTTGGGTAAACTAGCAAATTCTGACATCAGACTTTCAAAAGTGAAATGATGTATATCCAGAATCATTTTTAAAAATTTATAAGAAAAGCTAACTTAATTGTAGCAAATAAACACAAAATATAAACTCATCCAATTTCAAATAAAAAAATGAATGTCAATTGTCAGTATGTACTTAAATTTTGTGTCAGTGAAATGCTTGCTGCACAAATATTAGAATCTGAATTAGAATCCCCAGCACCTCACTAAAAAATTGACTCAGTGGTGAATATCCCTGCAATCTCAGAGAGAGGGTATGAATCCAGGAGGATCCCTGGTGCTTGCTGGCCATGCAGGCCAGCCAACTCAGAGTGCTCAAGGTTCTACCTAAGAAGAATAATGTAGGAAGTCATTGAGGAGACACCAGACTTTGAATTCTAGCATCCATATACATATGTACACACCTGCAGGACTGCATACACATGCATACACACAAAGCAGAGTCTTCTTTAGAAGCAGGCTCATTTTTCCAATATATGCACCTTTCTACCTTTGTTTTTGTTGTTACACAATTACTGATTTAAAGAACATTCTTGGCTGTATTTTGGAGATTTAGGAAATAAATTCTTAGAAGCTCTGCCAAGAGAAAATGTATCCTTATTTTCTTTTTTATTTATTTATTTATTTTTAAATTTATTTATTTATTTTTTAAGGATTAAACACAATTGGCAAATTCTTGACCAAATTAAACAAAAAAAAAAGGAAGACCTACTTCAATAAAACTAGAAATTGAAAGGCAAACATTATAAAAGATATGAATGAAATTCCAGAAAATCATAAGGGCATACATTATAAATTTTTTTCTATAAATGGAAGATTCTGAAAAAACTGGAGAGTTTTTAGATAGCAAAATTAAACCTAAATTCAATGAATGATTTTAGCAAATGCGTACTTCATAACTTGCTTGAAATACCAATAAAATACTCCATACTAAAAATAAAAAACAGTAATAACAGAAACAAACACAAGAAAATATGGACTTACTAAAGAATTCTACTATAACTTAAAAACTAAGACAAATGCATATCATATAATTCAAAAAAATTTAAAAAAATAAACCAAGCCTTTAGAAGTTACAAAGCCAGTGAAACCCTGATATTAATTATAGTATTTTTTTCTAAATTTTTTATATATATTTGTTATTTGGTGTTTTTACATCATGCACCTCATCAAACTCAGATATCAGACCTCTCAGAATCATGTCTATTCTTATGATCTCCCCATTTTCTATAGAAATTAAAATGTATATGTTAGCCTGGTTTACTGTATGTGCTGAGCAAAAAAAAAAGGGGAGGGGGTAGAGCATGGTTTGGTATTTCCTGATTGAAATATGCATCCAAAGAGCAGAACAATAAAAAATACTGCCCTCTGCTGAAAAATGTCTAGTATACAAATCAAATCTAAAAAGTTCTTTAAAATATTACATCTGCATTGCATAGGTATGGTTTTTTAAAAAATGAATATATTGATGAGATTCATAAGAAAATGTAATGAATGTCTTCAATCTGAATTAAAAAGTTTAAGGGAAACATGACAAATGATGTAATATGCTGTGGTGTTGCATGAGTATAATTTTACAACTTGGGAGCTGAAGAAGGATCAGAAGTCTAGGCACAGCCTGTGGTACTTGATTTTACAGGTCATCCTGGAATGTATAATAAAATATAAATACAAGATGCTGAAAATACTAATCTTGGATAAAAGCAAAAACTTGTATTGGAGATGTTTTCTTCTCATAAAATAACAGATAATTCCTATAATTTTCAGCAGCTCATATAAAAATTACAAAAGAAGATTGGAAGTAATTCATCCAGGAGGACATAAGAATTATAATAAATATGTGGCAAAGTATTTCTAAGCTCTAACTGTTTTAGATATTAAAAATACCCTGAAAATAGCTTATACTCCTTGGAGGAATTGACTGCGAAAATTTACAGGTTTCATTGACGAGCAACATCTATACTGTGAGACTGAAGTTTTCCTGGGAAGCAACCACAACACAGTAATTTACATACCCCAGATAGGGAGCCAGTGTAGTTTGGTCTAAACTACAAACATAAAATTCAACTTGATGGTTGAATAAGTTTGAAGTTACCTACTGCAATATGGGTAAGGAGTTACTTACAGAGACAAAAATGATTCAAGGACAGTCGCACTGCCAAGACCCATCCCAGTCAAGGTGGGGCTTTCATAGAAGCTGGAAACCTGGAATATTACCCACAGCTTGCTGGCAGCTCTACAGGCTCCTTTCCGAATGACTCAATTGTTCTAATCTTCTTATAGGCAGCTCAGTTTCTGTTTCTTACAAGCAGCTCCACTTAATTTTATTTGCAATTGGGCTGTTCTGAGTGTCCTCTTTGCAGTTTGGCTTGTTTGAGAAAAAGCTGTCTATTGTATACTCTTGGGAGAGAGGAAACTAGTGAATCTGATAGGTATCAATGACTTCTTGGATCTATGTTGGGTTGTTTACCTTGCATTTTAATTAGCTTCTAAGAAAAAATATTTCAATTATGGAGAAAACTGCTATGAAACAATCAACTGCTATAAATTCTTTTGTAAATTATTATACCAATAAAATGGAAGAGCCCATGTTTCTTCCAATGACCTAGTGATTTAATTTTTTGAAACTGGATTACAGTAAATAGTTTATTGTCAAAAGATAATACCACTCAAAACTAAGAGTAAAACAAATATATATATTTAAAATAATTCAATTATGGCATCAAAATGATGAAGTGGTAAAGATGGAATTCATTATAGTGAAGTCAGTGTTCCTCCAAATATATTCACATGAAAATCAATGGGATTTGTATGATCACTAACATGAAGGAGTATCTTTGCAAATTCAGGTTAGGCCACATACATTAAGAAAGGGAGATTATCTTGTGTGGACTCCACTCAATTAGTTGATCCTTGGCCCTGTGAAATCAGAAGTGATGCAAGAATGCAAAAGCTAAAGTTAAAGGGAAAGAAACTCCAAAGTTGAGACAGATTTGAAAGGGCTTGCTATTTTGGAACTATAAGGAGGTATGAATGAAAGCTAGTACAATTTTCAGGGAACAAGGATCATGAACTCATCATGAATATGAAAAACTGTGGAAATAGCACTTTTGATAGAACCTTCAACGAGGAATGTGCCCCACCATTGAGTGGATGTCAACTGTGTGACAACTCAATTGAAGACCCATCCCAGCCACGTGCTTCTGTTATATGAACTTGGAATTGATAAAAAAAAATTTGTGACCCAAAGTCTAAAATATATAGCAGGTTTTTATTTGTTTGTTTATTTTTCTTTTTGTAGAAATAGAAGCAAGTAATAGATTGGAAAAGTATGTAGAAAAATATGATCTATCTACAGTCATATGTTTAGTATCCTTACACGACTGTATATTTATAGAAACAACCTAAGGCATTATGCAAGTTTAAGCAATGATCCACTCAGTAACTAAATAAAATACACAGAAAAATCACTCTAAAATAAAATAAAACATGGTTGAATATCAGAACAAAAGGCATTTTCAATTTTGATTTGTAGTAATCAATGTATGGATGATTGATGTTTGTCTCATGATGGTTATATAAAATACTAGTAAAAGTATAGAATATAAGTCTTGAAGAGTTGGTCAATGTTAGTAAATATTTACAATGAAGAAAAATTTATAAATATATTATTATATTTTCTTTTATTAAATCAAGATTCTTTTTATATAAAATTTTTCCTATCCCCAACACTGTTCCCCATTTCATATCTTTTTTCAGTTTTCCTCAGCCTCTTTCCTTTCCCCAGCCTCCATCCACTATGCATACTTCAGAGAGTGCAAATAATCACAAAGTGAGTCAATTTGGTCAGGCATATGCAGTTGCAGTAGGACCTAGTCCCTCTACTAAGTATCAAGGATGAAAAAGGTGTCTGCCTTCCCAAGACATGGAGACCTAGAAGCCAGTTCAAGTACCCAAAGTAGAATCTGGTTCGATTGCAAGAGGCTCCACAAACTGCCCATGCCTTTTGACTGTTGTTGTAGAAAGTTTCCCAGGCCCTTTTGGGCCTGAAGGTTTTGAATTTGGCCCACAGCAGCTTTTGTCCCCCAAAGAAATGAATTAGACACTTATATTAACTTCATACTGTTTGGCCCATGTCTTAAGCACATTACTAGCTAGCTAGCTCTTTCATCTTAAATCAACCCATTTCTTGTAATCTACTAATCTACCTGCCACGTGGTCCAGCCCATGGCTCACCTGTATTTCTTACATGTTCCTCCTTCAGGGGTCAGGTGGCGAATGACTAACTCCACCTTCCTTCTGCTTGTCTCTTCCTCTGATACTCCACCCACTTCTATGGTGTTCTACATAGGCCAAAACAGCTACTTTATTTACAACATACAGAGAACATTTCCATCACATTTCCTCTTTTCTGTCTAATCAAAAATGAAGGTTTTAATTTCCATATAGCAAAATTACAACAGAACACCTATCAAGCAAAAATTACAGTCATAATCTCTGGTTATTTGTATTCACAAAATTAAAGAGAATATTCCATTATCTACTTTATCATTGTGAGTCTAAAGTTTCATATCTAATATACCTTTTAGACTAAAAAGAACTATATCTATAATTATTAAACCTTCAACCACATCAAAGACCACAGAAGCATATATTATTATGCAAATAAACAGGAAGTGCAAGCAACTTCCAAAGCCTAGAAAATGACAGAGATGACCCATGTCATCTGGACAGTCACCCAAAGTTCCTTTGTACCGTTGGGGCATCCATCTTCAGCCTATATGGCCCAAAGTCTCTGGCATACTTTTCAATGATGCAGGAAATCTGACACAGTCCATCAGTCACTTCTCCTTGTATCCAGAAGGATGCCTGGCAATTCTTTTTCTGCAAAGCAGGAACCTGAAGGACCATCTTGGCTTGTTCTGCCAAAGTTCAGAGGTCACTTTCCTATGGAACCTGAATGTTCAGTTTATACAGCATACTATCAAGCAGTCAATACTAGAACAGTTTCTTGTTCAGTGGCTAACTGTTGCCACAAAGTAAATTCCACATGAAATTTCTTCAATGCCCATCATTTTCCTGAAATACTTTGGTGCTACCAGGAGCAGACCTGTCTCACTCTCCACAAAAGTCTAAGTTCTTAAAATGTTTTAAATGCCATATTCTGCATGTCTTTGAAGTGTTTAAAGACTACCTATCTAATTAAAATATATCTTTGTATACCTACAAAAACCTAACTAACATGACTGTAAGTTTGGTTATCATAGATGACTATTAATCTGCATTTCTCAATTACACATTACAATTTTAAATGTGTTACATCAGCATCATACCTTAATCAAGAGTAGAAAAATACATACAGCATAACAAAATTGACCTTAAGTTTATATCAATAAATCAAAATCCACTTATCTTTTCTAATCATTTCTATATCATATTCTCCCCCCCTTTTTTGAAAGAGTTTGAGTATGACCATTAATCATTTATAATGAAAATAAACATTAATAAGTAATATTTTGGGAAATTGGACATAGTTTTCTTTCTTTTACTACTTCCTGCTGACAAGGGATGATGGAAATCTCATGGGATCTTGAGGCTGGATCACCTCAACTGGCATCTTGAAGCTGAGAATGTTCAGGTGGCCTTGGCAAAGAAAACCACATTTGCCTGAAACCAATCCACAGGTTTTGATCTTCTGTGGAGACAAAAACAGAAACTTTTCCCAAGCAACATATTCTTATAAACAGATTTCAAAGTCAAGATATCTTTAAAGTATATGTACTTGTTTAACTTAGCAGCCTTAGCAATCAATTGTTTTTCTGCAGTTAGCTCATTAAAAGTTAAAAAATTAAAAGAAAACACAATAACCATAATCCAGACTCTCTGTTTATCTGCCATCTTTACCTTTTTTAAAGGCAGTTTAAATTACCATCTGCCTTTTTTTAAATCTTTATTTCTATTTCTTTTTTTTAAGGGCTTTCTTTTCCCTTTTTTTTTCTTTCTCTGAAGCTTACACGTATTTTACATACATTGTACCCCATTTAGAGGTTTTGTGTGTCTAAATCTGTTTTATTGAGAATTCTTAATCATTTTCTAACCCAAAGAGCTTTTAAAATGTCAATATCACTTTAATTGCTGACTCCACCCCTTTTGGTGGCTTTTCAATATGGTGGAGGTGCCCGCTGCATCTCTCTCAGGGCCAGTAAACAGAGCAGACTCAGGAAATACTGTACCAGAAAAACCATTTTCAACTCTGTTTCCTTTCTGTTCAGTATAAGAAGAAACCTTAAATCAATCACACTTATGCCAACCCTTCCATGAAACATGTGAGTTTAAGCTGTGTGCCACAGACACGTCATTTTTAAATTCCAGCCTGAACACCAGGCTGTCTCTGTACCATAAATCAATTCAAATATGCAATTCAGAAAGCTGCTTTTGGCTCTCTTTCAGTAATCTAGAATGATTTTTAAGCTTTTTAAACTTTCTCAGGCTTTCTGCATGTGTTCGGCCCATGTTCGGACGCCATCTGTAAAGGAATTTAACTCGCCGCTATGTCTATATTAAGGTAATGTTTATTATTCCAAAGCCACTTACAGTACAAAGGGTGTTCGGGGGGGGAGGGTATGGAAAAGTAGCGAGCAGGAGAGGTCCAAACTGAGCGGTCCTTCCTAACCATGCCACCAGTCCAGAAAAGGGTTTCCTCTCTCTCTTCCTCTGGGGCTCTTTCCCGCTGACCACATCTTGCTCTGCCCTGCTTTCTAGATGTCATCAAAGTTTACCTGGGTAGCTTCAGGTAAACATTGCCCCACATTGGGTGCCATCTGTAGTAGAAAGTTTCCTGGACCCTTTTGGGCCCAGAGGTTTGGAACCTGGCCCACAGCAGCTTTTGTCCCCCAAAGAGATGAATCAGACACTTATATTAACATCATAATGTTTGGTCTACATTACTAGCTAGCTCTTTCATCTTAAATCAACCCATTTCTTGTAATCTACTAATCTACCTGCCACGTGGTCCAGCCCATGGCTCACCTGTATTTCTTACATGTTCCTCCTTCAGGGGTTGGATGGCGACTGACTAACTCCACCCTCCTTCTGCTTGTCTCTTCCTCTGATACTCCACCCACTTCTATGATGCTCTACATAGGCCAAAACAGCTACTTTATTTACAACATACAGAGAACATTTTCACCACAGACTGTCATCTATATTCAGAGGGTCGAGATGCTATCAATAAAAGTTCTCCAACTGTCATTTTAGAGTCTGTGAGCTCCCAACAGCATGGGACTGCCTACTCCATGGATCTCTCCATCATGATTCTAATCCTGATGTTTATAAAATCTCTTATTCCTCTCTTTACCTGGACCTATAGCTCAACCCAGTGGTTAGCTATGGATCTTTGCATCTACTCACATCAGCTGCTAAATAAAGGTTGTATAATGGCAATTTGGGTGGTCATCCATACAATAATAGGAAAACACCAGGTTAGGGACTCTCTCCACTATTGCTTGGAGCTCTAGTTGGCTTGTGGGATCTTGGGTCTTCCCTAGTACCAGGCTTCCCTCTAATCCCACAATGGCTTTCTCTATCTGGATATCTACTTCTTTGTTCCTTCTTTGCTCCTCCTCTCTGTTGTATCCCCAACCCCCCACTACCATCCTGAATGTTCTCATGTTCTCTTCTCACCCCTTCTTGCTCACCTCTCCCCATATGATTGTAATTTTCTCAGGATATCTTCTCTATTTCTCCTTTTCAGGGGGATCAATGAATGTCTCTATTAAATTCCTCCTATTACCTAATTGGGGGAAGGAGCAGTGTAGATTATTGTCTAGTTATCCTTTGCCTTACATCTAAAATCCACTTACCAGTTAGTATATACCATGTCTGTTGTTCTGTTTTTTGTTACCTCACTCAGTATGATACTCTCCAAATTCATCCATTTGCCTGCAAATTTCAGAGTGTCATTTTTTTTCTGCTGAGCACTACTCCATTGTGTAAATGTATCACAATTTGTTAATCCATTCTTTAGTTGAAGGGCATCTAGGTTGTTCCTAGCTTCTGCCTATTGCAAATGATGCTGCTATGAACATAGTTGAGCTGATGCCCTTGGGGTAAGATTGTGCATCCTTTGTACCCAAAAGGTAGAAAACAAATATATATCCTCATGCCTAATAGTGGTATGGCTGGATTATTGGGCAGATTGTCAGTTTTCTGAGGAACTTCTATACTGCTTTCCAAAGTGACTGTACAAGTTTACAATCTCACCAGCAATGAAGGAGTATTCCTCTTGCTACACATATCCTCCAGTATAGGCTGTCATATATGTTTTTGGTCTTAGCCATTCTGACAGATATAAAATTGTATTTCAGAGTTGTTTTGTTTTGCATGTCTCTGATGGCTAAGGATGTTGAGCTGTGTTTAAGTGTCTTTCAGTCATTTAAAATTCTTTTGTGGAGAATTCCCTATTTAGCTCTGTAACCCATTTTCCAATTGGGTTCTTTGCTTTTTTTGACCTCTAGTTTCTTGAGTTCTATATATACTTTAGAGATCAGTCCTCTGTCAGATGTATGGGTTGTTGAAGGTCATTTCCTATTCTGTAGGCTGTCATTTTGTCTTATTGATCATGTCCTTTGCCTTACAAAAATATCTCAGTTTTAGGAGTTCCTTTTATTAATTGTTGCTCTCAGTTTCTGTACTACTAGTGTTATATTTAGAAAGTGGTCTCCTGTGATATCGTATTCAAGGTATTTCTCATGTTTTTCTATCAGGTTCAGTGTAAATGGATTTATGTTGAAGTCTTTGATCCATTTGGACTTGACTTTGGTGCAGGGTAATATATATGGATCTATTTGCATTCTTTTACATACCACCATCCAGTTACATCAGTGCCTTTTGTTGAAGATGCTATTTTTTTCCATTGTATATTTTTGGCCTCTTTGTGAAAAATCAGGAGTTCGTAGTTGTGTGGATTAATATCAGGGTCTTCAATTCAGTTCCATTGATCCACAAGTCTATTTGAAATTCCAATATTGAGCTTTTTATTTTTATTATTATAGCTCTATAGTAGAGCTTAAAGTCAGGGGAGGTCATGCCTCCTGAAGTTCTATTATTGAATAGTATTGCTTTGGCAATTCTGGGTTTTTGTTATCCCATATTAAGTTGGGTATTGTTCTTTCTTTTTTTTTATTTTACTTTCTTTTTTCCTTTTATTATTATTATCATTATTATTACTATTATTAACAGAGAAGTCACACTTTCTAACCTTGTATATCCTTATTCAAGGTCCCTACCCCCTCCCACCACAACAGGTCATTCTTTCTTCTCCACAAATCCCCATCCCATCCCTGGGCAGGTATTGTTCTTTCAAGGTCTGTGAAAATTTATATTGGGAGTTTGATTGGCGTTTCACTAAAACTGTGTTTTCATTTTTACTATGTTGATCCTACCTATCCAAGAGCATGGGAGATCTTTCCATTTTATGATATTTTCTTTCGTTTCTTTCTTCAGTGACTTAAACTGCTTGTCATAGAGGTCTGTCACTTCTTTGGTTAGAGTTATCCCACGACATTTAATGATAATCACAGGTATTGTAAAGGGTAGTGTTTATCTGATTTCTTATTCAGCCCTTTCATCATTTGTGTATAGGAGGTCTATTGATTTTTTTGGAGCTAATTTTACCCTTCTGCATTTCTGAAGGTGTTCCTCAGCTGTAAGAGTTCCCTGGTAGAATTTTGGGGGTCACTGATGTATAATATCATATCATCTGCAAATAATGATAGTTAGATTCTTTTCTTTCAAATTTGTATGTCCTTGCTCCTTTTGTTGTCTTATTACTCTAACTAAAACTTTGAGAACTATATTAAGTAGATATGAGGAGAAAAGACAGCTTTGTCTTGTTCCTCATTTTAGTGGGATTGCTTTTAATTTCTCTCCATTTAGTTTGATGTTGGCTGTTGGCTTGCTGTATATTGCCTTTATTATGTTGAGATATTTTTCCTCTATTCTTGATCTCTCCAGGACTTTAATCATGAAGTAGTGTTGAATTTTGTCAAAGGCTTTTTCTGCATCTAATAAAATGATCATGTGTTTTTTATTTTTTCTTTCAGGTTATTTATATGATGGATGACAATGACAGTTTTACATATGTTGAAACACCCTTATATTTCTGGGATGAAGCCAACTTTATTATGATGGATGATTTTTTTAATATGTACTTGAATTCAATTTGCCACTATTTTATTGAGTATTTTTGCATCAATGTTCATGAGGGAAATTGGTTTGTAATTCTTTCTTGGTATCACAGTGACCCTGACTTCATAAAAAGAGTTTGGAAATGATTTTATTTCTTGTTGTTTTTTGTTTGTTTGTTTTTGTTGTGTGGAACAATACAATATATGTATTAATTTTGTTTTGAAAACATGGTTAAATTCTGCACTGGAAGCTACTGGCAATGAGCTTTTTTGCTTGGGAGCCTTTTAATAATAGCTTCTATTTCTTTGAGGGTTATATGTCTATTAAATTTATTTATCTGGTCTTGATTTAATTTTGGTATGTGGTGCTTGTCCAAAAATCTTTTCATTTCTTAGGCTTTCCAATTTAGTGGAGTTTAGGTTTTTCAAGTATGAATAATAATTCTCTGGATTTTCTCTGTGTCTATTGTTATCTCCCAATTTTGTTCCTGATTTTGTTTTTGTTTTTTGCTGTTTTTTAATATTTTAAAATATTTTATTTGTATTGCTTTTCTTTTTTATCTTTAAACAGATATCTTACAGCATAAACAAATGTAATACTTCTGAAACTAGTATTCCACAAAGGATTTGTACATAGAAATTGCTTAAGTTCAGTTTTATCACAGAATGTATAGTTTTCTCCACATAAGGGCTAATATTTATATTATCTTAAGAGTCTGCAGGACATCTGTCCAGACCCTTTTGATTATTTTATTATTATGAATAAAGTCATATTTTTATCCATGTTTATCTTTGTTCAAGCTCCCTTCAGCCCTCGCCCTGCCCCTTCCAGTCACTTTGTTAAACTGAATATTCTCTCTGTCTTTTGGTTAGTTGAGATAAGAGTTTTTCTATCTAAAATTTTCTCAAAGAACCAACTTTTTGATTTATTTATTTTTTGTATTGTTCTCTTTGTTTCAATTTTTTTGATTTATTTCTTAGTCTCATTCTTTCCTGCCTTCTGCTTTCTAGATGAGTTTGGTTGTAATTGATATAGAGCTTTCCGCTGTGTTGTTAAGTCTCTTCTGTGAGATTTATTCAAGATTTTATGGAGGCACTTAGTGCTAAAAACTTTCCTATTAGCACTGCTTTCATTGTTTCCCATAAGTTTGGGTATGGTGTGGATTCATTTTTATTAAATTTTAGGAAGTCTTTAATTTCTTTCTTTACTTCTTTTTTATTCCAGAGGTGGTTCAGCTGAGAGATGTTCAGTTTCCATGAGTTTGTATGCTTTCTGTTGTTTGTGTTATTGTTGAATTAGAATTCATAGTAGTCTGATAGGATACAAGGGGTTATTCCCAGTTTTGTATCTATTCATATTTGCTTTATGACTATGTATGTCATCAATTTTAGAGAAGGTTCCATTGAATGCTGATAAGAAGTTGTACTCTTTGGTGTTTGGGTAGAATGTTCTGTATATATCTGCTAAGTCTATTTAGTCAAAATACCTATTAGTTTCCTTATTTCACTAAGTTTTTGTCTGGTAAACCTATTTATTGGTGATAGTGGGATATTGATGTGAGGAGTCTAATGTGATATTTAAACTTTAGTAATATTTCTTTTCTATTGTAAGTGGCCTTGTATTGGGGCTTAAATGTTCGGGATTGAGACTTCATCTTGTTGAATTTTTCTTGTGATGAAGAAGTAATGTCCATCTTGTTCTCTTTTGATTGATTTTAGCTTGAAGTCTCTTTTGTTAGATATTAGGATGGTTACACCATCTTGTTTCTGAGGTCCATTTTATTGGAAAAATTTTTCCCAACCCTTTACTCTGAGCCTGCATTTGAAGTTGAGGAGTGTGTCTTGTATGTAGCAGAAGGATGGATTCTGTTTTAGTATCCATTTTGTCAACCTGTGTCATTTTATACGTGAATTGAGTTTATTAATATTAAGGGATATTAATGATCAATGATTGTTATTTTCTGTTATTTTTGGTGGTAGTTTGTGTTTGCTTTTCCTTCTTTGGGATTATTTATTATTTGTGGCTTCCTAGGTGTGTCCAGCTTCTTTAGGTTGGAGATTTCCCTCTTGTGCTTTCTGTAGGGCTGCATTTGTGGATTGGTATTGTTTAAATCTGTTTTTTTACTGAAATATCTTGCTTACTCCATATATAGTGATTGAGAATTTTGACAGGCATAGTAGTGTGGGCTGGCAAGCATGGTCTCTTGGTATCTTTATTACATCTAACCAGGACCTTCTGGCTTTCATTGTTTCCACCAAGTAGTCTGCTGTTATTCTGCCTTTATAAGTTACTTGGCCTTTTTCCTTTGCAGTTCTTAATGTTCTTTCTTTATTCTGTACATTTAGTTGCCTGATTACTATATAGTGAGCATGTGTTTTGCGAGGTCTAGTCTATTTGGTGTTCTGTAAGCTTCTTTTATCTGTATAGGCATTTTTTCTCTAGATTGAGAAAGTTGTCTTTTATGACTTTGTTAAATTCATCATCTGTGCCATTGAGCTGGTATTCTCCTTTTTCTATTTCTATTATTCATAGGTTTGACGTTTTCATGGTATTCTAGATTTTATGGATGTTTTGTGTTATGACTTTTTTGGCTTAAGAGCACTCTTTGACTGACATATCTATTTCCACTATCGAATCTTCCACACTGGAGACTCTGTCTTTCATCTGTTCTGCACTTTTGGTTACACCTACATTTGTCCTCCCAGTTTATTTCCTCAGATTTTGTGTCCAGCAGTCTACACTTTGTCTTTTCCTTACTGCTTTTATTTCAATTTTTAAATCCTTCACTTCTTTTATTGCTTTTCCTTGGTTTATTTTCTTTAAAACATTTGTTGATTCCTTTTATTTTTTGTTTGTGTTTTCCTCTATTTCTTTAAGGGAGATTTGTTTATTTCCTCTTTTAATACATCTATTATCCCCATCTACAAATCTGGCCCTTCAGAAAGCATTAGAGGGAAAACTCCAACCTAAAGATCCCACATATACCCATGAAACCACAAACAATCAATAATCCCACAGAAGAAAAGCCCGAAGAAAGAAAATACATACAAGCTACCGCCAAAAATAACAGGAAATATCAATCAGTGGTCACTAATATCCCTTAATATCAATAGACTCAATTCACTTATAAAAAGACACACACTAAAATAATGGATACAAAAACAGAAGGCATCCTTCTGCTACATACAAGAAACACAGCTCAACCTTAAAGAGAGACACAGGCTCAGAGTAAAGGGTTGGGAAAAGATTTTCCAATCAAATGTCCCTAAGAAACAAACAGGTATTGCCATCCTAATATCTAACAAAGTACACTTCAAACTAAAATCAATTAAAAGAGACCAGGATGGACATTACTTATTGATCTCAGGAAAAATTGATCAAGATGATATTTCAATCCTGAATATTTATGCCCTAATATAAAGGCACTTACCTATGTAAAAGAAACACTACTAAAGCTTAAATCCCACATCAATTCTGACACCCTAATAGTGGGAGACTTCAATACCCCACTTTCACCCATGGATAAGTCAACCAGACAGAGACTCAACAGAGAAATAAGGAGTCTAACAGAAGTTATGATGCAAGTGGATTTAATAGATATTTACAGAAGCTTCCACCCAAATGCAGAGGAATATACATATTTCTCAGCTCCTCATGGAACTTTCTCAAAAATTGACCACATAATTGGTCATAAAGCAAATATCAATAGACACACAAAAAAGGAAATAATCCCTTGTAACATATCAGACCACCAGGGCCTAAAGTTAGGGTTCAACAACATCAAAAATCACAGAAAGCCTACCAACTCATGGAAACTAAACATCACTCAGCTGAACCACCTCTGGGTCAACAAAGAAATTAAGAAAGAAATCAAGTCTTCCTAGAATTTAAAAAAAAAATGAATTCACAACATACACAAACTTATGAGACACAATGTAAGCAGTCTTAAGAGGAAAATTCATAGCACTAGATGCCTGTATGAAAAACCTAGAGAATTCCCATATTAGAGAACTAACAGCACATAGAACAATTAGAAACAATCTCACCTAGCAGGAGTAGATAACAGGAAATAATCAAACTTAGAGCTGAAATCAATACAATTGAAACAAAAGAATAATACAAAGAATCTAAGAATCAAAGAGTTGTTTCTTTGAGAAGATCAACAAAATAGATAAAGGGGGGACAGGAATTTGAACAAGGGAATAGTATAAAAAAATGAGACTTTTTTAAATTATAAAAAATACAAAAAAGGCTTCTATTATCTTCATGAAGTTGTTTTTAAGGTGTTTCTGCATCTTCTATATTATTATATTCAAGTACTGCTGTTTTAGTACCATCAGATTCTGGTGGTGCCATATTGTTTTCTATGCTGTTATATGTATTTTTGCACTGGCATTTGCTCATTGCTTTCTCTGATCATTGCAGAATTTGCCTGTATCTCAGCAAGCTGATCTTGATGCAATCTGTTCTCACTGTGTCTGTGTTTCAGGAAACCTTTCTTGATATAATCTGGGCTCTTGATCCACTTGGAGGTAGTATAGTCTGTGTCACAGTGAGTTGTTTGTGGTGCAATAGGAGCTGTCTGTTTCTGTGTGTCAGAGTTCCAATCTTGGTCCAATATGAGCTCTTTATCCAGAAGGAGCTCTTATCCTATGGGGACTCTAGATCTAATAGTTGCTGGTGGACTGTGGGTCTCAGGTATGCACTTTTGATCTAGTAGTTGCTTGCATACTGTGAGTCTTAAGTAGTCTTCTTGATCCAATAGGTGCTGATGAACTGTGGTTCTCTGGTAGCAACTGAAGTCATCAGGTGATGGATGGATTGGGATTGGAGTAGGATTTGTAGATGGGGATTCCAATGACCTGGGGTTTTAATGGAGAGTTTTGGCCTGCTGGCCTGGATTTAGGGAAGAAATGGATATGATGGTACTCTAAGGGTTTTGTCCCCAGGCATAGGTCATGGAGACTGAGTTCTCTGGCTGGGGTGGATGAAGTGTCCCTCACCTCTTGATCCAATAGGTTTTGTTGAACTCTGAGTCTCAGGTAGCTGCTATAGTCTCCTGATGATGGGATTAATTTGAGTTTGGGGCATATTTATAGATGGATTGTCCAATGATCTAGAGTTTTAATGGGAAGTCCTGGCTTCCAGTATGTGGTGATACCTTTGGATAATATAGAAACTGTTTTGGCCTGTGGCAAGCCACCTTATATGCAGCTGAAAAATCCAAGAATAGATGAATGGGAAGGAGGACAGTGTCACAAAGAGACAATCAGCTCCCCAAGAGAGCAAAATTTAATGGAACACAGGTAAAGCCACTAGCTATGTGGCAAGACATAGATTAATAGTAATGGGTTAAGTTGTAAGAGCTAGCTCATAATGAACCTAAGTCATAAGTCAAACTGTTTATAATTAATATAAGAGCTATAAAAAGTTGCAATACTACTATTTCTTTACTTATGTCATTGTACTGTGCCTTTTTTCCCACCACTGATAGTGTACTAAGCCACTTATAAAGAGGAACTATCAACACCATGACCCCCAATGATGGAGAATTCCCAACTATCTTTTGAGGGGATTTTAAAATGTTGTCATTTTATTTTTTGACATTTTTTAAATTTAAAAGTGTGTTTTTATTTACATAACAAGCACGGTTTCCATTCCCTACGTCCTCCCTCTTACTCCTTGCTTTCCTTCACCCTACCCAGTCATCTGCTCCTCAAAGAGGATAAAGCTGCCTTAAGAAGAAATAACTCCTAGAAATGAATTTGTTTGGAGATGTATGCCCCATGATCTGGGCACAACAGAGAATTTCAATCTAGATTCACTCTCAGCTAAATGATTCCAAGGAGAAGTTCTTTTGTTTCTTTCCTTGGTGTAACACCAATATGCTAATGGTGACTCAGTCAATCATCAATGAGTTTAATTAATGCATTTTACCACATAGGACTCTAAGTCTGCATTGGTTGGTTTCCCTTTTTTTTTTTAATGTTTGTAAAATAGTATTATCACAGAGTTTACTTCACCCATCTTTCTTTTGCTTTCTACGTTGAAGTACCTTGAGGGCAGCGAACATTTTTCAAACTTCTGTTATACTCTCCAGAAGATTGAACTAAGACAGAAGCCCTGCACATATAGTACATTTCATCGATTCATTAGAACATTGGTACACCATGAATTATTCTCTCAGCTTCAACTATTCAAATGGCTAACTTTCAGATTCTAGGACCAATATAAATTCGTATTGTCTCTGAGTGTAAGTATCTGTTTTCTCTGATAACTACACTTGAAAACATTTTGACAGGTTCACAGTGTGAACAGAAAAAGATTTTTGTTTAATTAATGAATCTTTCCCCAGGTCCAGATTTTCAGTCTTTTAATGCACTTTCAGCTGTTAGAGGATACTATTAAAATGTCTTAGCTATTGACTAATGCTTAATTATTCTCTTTCTGGAGTAGATCACATTTTTAATGTAGATCAATCCTTGACTTTCTTAGCAGGAAGTCCTTTAGTGTGGTAATATATCAATGCTTTTTGTTTATTTTCTATCTCTCCTTGTCTCATTTTAAGTGGGAGGTTTGCAATGGATTCCACTTACAGAGCATAATACATTATGTTAGTCTGGACTTAACTTGAGTCAGTCAAGTTACATGGAAGATTAGATGCAACCCAAGCCATTCCTCTTCCATAATTGAAAAGAAACATAGTCTGCTACTTAAAGTATAGAGTATATATTCTTACATTATGTTGTACATGTTATATATTCTTATGTTATGCACCACATGTACATATTTATAAGTAGCTTATCTCATTCATTTCATCAATCTAAATACTGTGAGATCATCAACAAAACCAGATTTTATTCAAACATGCTATGTAACAAGCAGATTATTTTTCCAAAAGCATATTTTTATAAATAAAAGTTCAAATTTGAAGTGATAAATATATATGAATAAGTCAAATGAATTATTATACAGAATAATTACTTTTTAAAATCTGTATGTTAAGGGTATTTTATTTTTGATGCATACTCAAATATCCCAAGCTGGTCTTAAACTTCTAATCCTCCTGCCTCTACCTCTGAAGTGCTGGGAATACAGATGTACACTATCATATCAGGACAATACAGAGTTGTGGGCACAACCCAGGCTCTGTGTGTGCTACATAAGCACCCCAACAACTGAACGTTATTGTCAGATTATAAAAAATAATATTACATCTATCAGTAAATTTATTTGTATTGTAATGCAGTTGACAGCACTCTTCCTTTGAGTGCTGTACTGTAAATGAAGTTGCTTAAAGATGTATTCATGAGGGCATATTTCCCTTACATTCACACCTACAATAGGACAGAGAACTGACCTTGGGGGTAAGAGAATGGGAGAGCTTGCCTGCCTCTCACGAAGTGCAGCAATCTGGAAAGCAGATCTGCACTTTGCCTGGGAAAAACAAGAGTTGGTTGTGGTGTGAGTACAGGTCTGCTGGAGAGAACTGGTCCCACTCATTACTGTCTGCTACATTAGCCAGCTAGACAGGGAAGTGCTAAAGAATTCCCCTGAGTGATGGTTATAAGAGAAAGCTCTCAGGCTGATCAAGTCAGCTACCACTCAGGTCCAAAACCAAGATATGAAGTAGCCCACCTTAAGAGACATCTCATCTATGAACTGCTGGAGCATGTCAAAGAACTAGACCAAAGAAGAGACCAGAACAGATCCAAAGCTGCAGCATCTTCATAACACAAAGCAATAGTAAGATGTGTAAGATGATACCTAGTGAGGGCTGGGTTTTGAGGGTGCAGCAGAGGTCAGAGGCCTCAAACCAGACCAATGACTCATTGTCATGGACACTTACAAATAAGCATGCATGCTTTGAGAGTCCTAGCCCTTCCTGGGGAATGGATGGGGGAATGGGGTGGGGAGACAGGAAGAAGTGGAGGGAGGAGAAGCTGTGGAGGGTATGAGAAAAAACTTTTTAAATTAAAAAAAAAAATAAACCACACATACAAACGTGCATGGACTAAAGGGCATATTGTGTGACTAACGCAGCCATACTACAGCTTCCATGCCAAGATTTTTTGTATTTGTTTTTTGTTTGTTCATTTGTTTGTTTTTGTTAACAAGTGGATCTTTGGTCCTTGTATCTTATCTTGGGCTTTTTACCTCGTATTGGTTTCTCTTTGTACAACTTTGGTGTGAATGGTCTTGTTTTATATTATTCTATGCTATTTTGTTATTTTTGAAATTAATGAATGAATGACTGCCAAGGAACTAGTGTAAAAATTAAAACCAAATTTTTATTATTACTTTTTGGGAGAGGGAAAATCATTTTTTCCCAATGGAGTGACTCTGGGCATATCAACCACCACAAAATAGGCCTCATGTTCAGGAGTAGTAGACTAACATATCATGAACTCCATGTTTTTAAATGTGCTTTTATTTAGTTACATTTTGATTTTTTTCTTGTTTTCTTTTCTCTTTTTAGTTTGAGGTCTTTTGTTATTGTGTTGGGTTTCCTTTTTTTGAAAAAGGTAGAGTTGGGTAGATATGTACAAGGAGAGGATCTGGAAGAATTTAGGGAGCTGGAATAATATTAAAAAATATATTCAAATGTAAAAATTTTTTAAAATATGTTTTTAATAATAAAATAGCAATAATTTAAAAAGAAATACCTCAGTATACCATCAGAATTTTAGCGTTCCAAGCCAGTGTATTGGTTTTGAAATTTAATTTCTTCATAATTCTAATCTAAATGTAGGATTTGTATCTTGCTCAATGACCACAGAGAAATGAAAATAATTTATGAAAAGAAAAAAAAAGAAATTTAATTTCTTTTACATATACCCTTAGCATGTCATGACAGTTATGTAAAAGTAATGGCAGTCATGACAGTTATATACAATGTGCTTTCCACTGGAACATTTAATTCAGTCTCTATAAGAATTGATATTTTATTTTATTTACAGCTTTGATCACTAGGATGGTGCTAAACTAATATATTTAATAAATTCAGCAATGACTGAATTTATTTATGATTAGATTGATTTTACAAAAACTTTAGATGGAAAGACATATGTTTAATATAAGTATTTAATTAATTACTTACAAAATTATATTTATTAGAAATTTATTTTTTATATTTTATGTAAATATTACATTTTGTATATTATTAAGCACAATTAAAATGAGGTTAAGTAATAAAATGTGAAAACCAGTACTTAATGAAAAAACTTATAAATTTTATTTTATTTCAAAGAATAATTAATATTGACTAGGAATGAATCAGTTTCTACACCAGAAGGATAGAGCCAAGGAAATAAAAATGTGGAAGAAGCAAAACAAATAGCAGATGGCAATTTAGGGCAGCCTCCCACCTCTCCCAAGGCCTTTTTGGAATCAGCATATGTAACCTAGACTCCATGTTCTGGAAATGATCTGCTGCTCTGGGGATATAGCAGTGACTCCTTGGACTCTTCCACTAGCTATGTTAGAAGAAAAAAATCAGAGCCAATTAGGGGCTGTTAGATAAGTTAGTCCTTGGAATATGTTTCCTCAGACCTTCATCTCCACCTTGGTTAGCTAGGTCCAACTTTGTTTAATTGATCTGGTTACTTAATTGTTCTGGATCCAGATTAGCATCTCCCTAGCTCTCAATACTTCTGTTCATGTTAAAGTCTATGATTTTTCCCTCCAGATAAATAATTACACTTCTCATTTTCCTATGGCCAGCAGTTTCTAACCATGGTTATTATGCATGTCATATTCCACAACAATGAAAGTATTCCAAGAACCTTGAGAAGATAATCAAGGCAAAGATAGACCATAGGCACTTAAAGTTTCCAGTGACTCATATCTTTATCATTGTACTTTATGGAAACATTCATTTTAACTATGTATGTTAGTTTTATATAGATGTTCATACTAATAGAAATAAAATAAAAAAGAAATTTTATTGCAATGATGCCATTAAGAATGGTCATCACTGAATTTCCCTTATTCTTTTTTTGGCATAAAGTATTTTACAGAAACCTGTCTGTCTCCTTATGTTAATATTGTCATCCTTAGTGTCATCAAGATAACTTGTTCCAGTATCACAAAGTTAAAGATCTCTGATGGATTTCAATTTAAATGTTGTTTCTCCTCCACCCCCTTTTTTACATACAGAGGGAGTAATGCTAACTCTCTGACTCTTGCCAATTGAAACATGCATTTTTTTAGTTAGGTCTAAGACTAATAATACTAGTGATAAATATAACATTTATTGTCTCTTTTCTTCACAGCATAATGTTTAAATAGGTGTCAATTTATGTTGATCCCAATGTATGTATTAGGTTCAATTTAATTAAAAAGAATCACATAGTTTTGAGTTTCAAGTCTCAGGTATGTTACAAATATTATAATTTTAATAACAATTACTGTAACATGTTACATATACAATATTTTCTTCACCTTCCAAATGTTGCTACTGGGGTTTAGAAATATTAAATAATTTTAAGAGGACCCAGTAACTATTAATTGATAAATTGTGAGACTTAAGAATTTCATGAGGCTTTGCATGTTCCCAGGACACATACAAACAAGAATAGCTATAAATGCTCAAGATTGTAAATTTATTGAAATAATTATTTTTTAAATTATGAATATTTTATAAGTTGACAAAATGCATCTAGATCATATTAATCTCTCCTGTTTCAAGCTATGTATGCCAAACATATTTTACATCTTCTTCCTAACTTCAAAATTTTTTTAATAATTCCACAAGTTCAATTACTGCTTCTCTATGGGCATGGGTGGTGTCAGAATCAATGGCAGCTGATGATTACTAAAGGCGGGAAAGTCACATTTTTTTAGCGGAGAGTCCATGTATATGTTTATATGGGGTAGAGAAAGACAGAGAGAGAGAGAGACAGAGAGAGACAGAGAGAACTGAAAGGTCATGAGCAAATGACGGATGAAAATGATTCACGTAAGTTTCTAAGATCTATGAACCGATGATATAAGACTTAATAAAGTCTCATTTTAAACAAACTAATAAACATAATACTAAGGTAAAACAACTATCAACTGGATATTTTATTATGGTAAATAATTTATTAAGATATTTTAGATGTTAACAGTTCAGCCTATTGGGCTACAAAGCACCTGCAGAAGTCCCAAGAAAATACTAATATTTTAGTGTACAGAGGACTGTTTGCTTCATTTTGCATATTTTTCCTGCTGATTTTTATCATATTCACTTATAAACAAATCTTTGGAACCACTCATTTGCACCTAAGGATGGAATGACGAACTCTTGGCTTCACACTGGCCAAAGATTAGCTACTTGCTGAGATTAGTGATTGGGCATTCACCAAGGGAATTGTTCTACTACAAGAGAAATAACAGAATGACCTAGTAATTTTGCTGTGTGGAAAAAGCTATGAAAGTAAATTTTTGACTTTCACTTCCATTCACTGTGATTTCACTTTAAATATTAGTATTTCACAAGAACACAATGTGCAAAACTTAAATTGTAACTGTGACATTAAGGTAGTTTTTTATTTATTCCTGATAAAGACATTAAATATAAAGGAGAATGCAATAGCCAAATTTTAAACATAAATTATTATTAACATGTTTCTATGACTATCTCTCAATTTCCACTTTTAAATGGTGATTAATTTCATTCCTGAAGCTCTTCTTCACCATCATATAGACATTAAGAAAAAAGCTCATGATAACATTGTATCATTCACCAGTATTACTTTTTGTTATGTTGTTTGAACTTTAAGAGTAATAAAATTTAACATTTAGGATTTTTAAAAGGTTTAAACATGACTCTTCAGTACTCATAATTGAGTATGTTATTAAGTAAAGACATAAATAATGTATAATCTATCTAACTATTTTTATAGTGAGGCTTATTTGATTTTTTTGAAACATGAAATATTTAATTTGGAAAGATATAGCAAACCTCATTAATATTTACATTTTTATGTATTAGTTGTATCACTGTATCTGTAGCCTTAAAGTCTGAAATAACTTACTAAATTCTGAGGTTAAATTAAATTTAAGAGTTTATAATTATTATTTAAACATATGTTAATAGATGTTACCTAGGAAGTGTCTTTAAGTGGTTTCTATGCAATCCAAGTATAAAATAATAACTTCTTATACAACTCACGTGACTTCAAATCACAGAAACTGAAGTGTATTTTTATAAAGGCATATGGTCCATGTAAAAACAGAAAAAAATAACTTCAAGATAGCTATAAATAAAAGTTTTTAAAGGTTAATGATAATGTACACAGGAATCACAGGATTTGATTCTTTGGAGCAAACTAAAGAAGAGTTCATGACAAAATTGACACAACCTGTACAAATTCATTATAACATCACAGCCCATTACAAAGGTCAAATGTTTACGTCTTCCCCAAATTCCTATATTTTTACAAATTTTAATTATCTATTTTCTCTCATACAATACATCCCAACAGAGGCCTTCCCTTGCTCCCCTTCTCCCAAACACCACCACCCTCATTATATGCTCCTCATCCATATCCACTGCTCCTCTGTTTCATTTCAGAAAGCAGCAGGCTCCCAGTGATATCCATCATTTCAGCATAAAAAGATGCAATAAGATTAGTCATATACTATTATATCAAGGCTGGAGGAGGCAATAGAGTAGATGGAAATAGATTCTTTCAGCAGGCAAAAGAGTTAAAGATACCACTACTCCAACTGTGAGAAATTCTAAAGAACCACAGCATGTATTCAGAGGGCCTAGGGCAGATGTGATGGCTATTTTAGTCTTTGTGAGCCCCTGGGGACCCTGCTTAGTTAATTCTGCAGGATTTGTTCTGTATGGTGCTTTTTACCCCTTTGACAAGTACAGTCTTCCCTCATCCTCTTCTGTGAGGTTACCTGAGCTCTACCTAAGGGTTAGCTGTGAGTCTCTGCATCTGCTCCCATTAGCTGCTGAAGGAAGCCTCTCTGATGGTGATTGGGCTAGGCACCAGTCTGTACATACAGCAGAACATTATTAAGAATTATTTTATTAACCTCAATAATTTTTTCAATAGTGCTTGATTATATCCTAAGCTTTTGAGACATCCAGTTTCCTGATCCTGGCCATCCAAAGCACTGTTGGTAATGGGCTCCGTCTCGTGTGTTGGTCTTATGTTACTTTTGAGGATCTTATACATATATAAAAATGAAACAAGTTCATATTCCATTTCCTGGTTCCAAATATTTATATTTTCCCCACCAGTTCACACTCGTATTCTTGTTTCTTTGTATTGCCCACTAAGTCTTATTAATCCCTATGTGCATGGTGGGGGACCATACACATAGAAAACAACCAAAAGCCATGTCCTCAAAGATGATCAATCCATTGTCCCTCTCCCAGTAGACATCAAGTGTCAATAGATCTTCATGATGGTGGGGATTGGGGATTATTTTCCCCATCATTGGGGGAATTTTGGTTATCTTGATCAAAATTTAGGCTTTAAAAGCTGGACTATTAATGTCATAGTATTTGTATGTGGGTCATTGGAAGGTGATTATATCATGAGCCTATGCTATTATGAATAGATTTGTGTCTCTACATGAATGATGAAAAAACTAATCAGATTTTTTGCTTCAATGATGTATACAAGTTTTTTAATGCACAAACTAGAAGCAGGTCCTCATCAGAACTGGACTATGCTAGCAATCTGATTTCAGACATCTAGTCTCCAGTAGTGTAAGAAGTATGCCTTTGTTGTATTATAAAAGCAGCACTCCATAATGCATTGTATAGAAGCCCAAATTAAACATACAAATTAAAATAATATAAAAATAGAACAGCTTCTCATGTATATTTATGAAAAGTTGTTGCCATTGAAACATTAAAATATGTAATAAAATTTAAGCTAAATAAAATTAAAAATATATCCTTTTAAACATAATGTTAAATTTATCTTAACTTTTAAAAATTCTATTAAAATGTATTAATATTTATAAAATAAAACTTTATTAGTGTGAAATTTAAGGAATGCTTATTTATCAATGTAAATATTCAGTTCCACACATGTACATATCAGCATACATAAACATTTCTGTGCAAATTCACACATTATTAAAATTGTAAAGCTAGTTGGCTTTATGTAAATGTATTATAAATAGTATGCTAATTTCATTTACTCCAAGACATATAAACTAGAATGTAAACAATTGAAAATGGATTTTTAAGTATTTAAGACTATCTGGAACTTACAATTTTAAACATAAGAATTAAAAATAGAAGATCTTATGATTAATCTATTCCTGTATGATGTTTTGCTGTTTTGAATAAGATTCCTCCTGTGACCAGTCCTACCCACTACATTATTTGACACTAGAGGAGTCTTTGTTCATTTTTCAAAATGGACAATGATGAATGATATATTTCATAAATAATTGAGGTAGGTACTTGTGTTTTTAATTATTGTATTCAGTTTTCGATAATATAAAAGATTATTTTTCCTTCCTCTTCTTTCTAACTTTCTCATATATCCTCTCTTCTATCTTTTAAATTCATCTGCTTTTTTAAAACTAATTGTTGCAGATATGCATGCAGATATGAATATACATATATGTCTCTAAGCATAGCCTTCAGTATTTGTATAATGTTATTTGTATGTTTCTTTTAAGGAATGATCCTTCTGTGTTAGGGAAAGAACTGATAATTGTGTGTGTGTGAGAGAGAGAGACAGAGAGACAGAGACAGAGAGAGAAATAAAAGGTTTATGTGTGTGTTCATGTGTGTGCACGTGTGTGCATGTGAGTGTGTGCATCTGTGTGTGTGTGTGCATGCATGCATACATGCCCTGGTCTACATGTAGAAGTCACAGGACAGCCTCTGCTGTTGGTACTCATTTTGTTCTTTGAGACAGACTCTCTTGTTTCTCACTATCTGATGCATAATAATTTGGGATTTATCTATCTCTGTCTCCTCACAGGATCACTGTGATTTCAGTCAATCTACAAAATATGTTTGTTTGTTTTGGTTCTGTGGAACTCAAACCAGGTCCCTATACTTGTGTGGATGATTGTACTTTATCCAGAGAACTGCCTCCCACCCTAATATCTGTATTTACATTAAGAAACACCATAGAGAGACAGTCTCTCTATAAGCTTTTATTGACATACATTTGGTGAAAATTATTCTATACACATAACCAATCTTGTGATTTTTATAAGCAGTATAGAAACAGCCTGATTATCTTGGGGAAATTTTACACATTCTCTATCTAGTGCTTTTTAATACTTCAAAATAAAAAAGTCAGTATTCCCATAAGAGTTAAAGAATAAAAAAATGAAGTATAGTAAGAACATCCTAATTACACAAGCAACAATATTCTCCAACCTCATTCATCTATATTACATATATTACATTGCATTTTAGAGTTTTTGAAATAGCTATCAATGAATCATGAATATGCAAATTTTGTAGTTAAATTATTTGGAGTCACTCTATGATTGATGCGATGTGAAACTTGTTACAATTACCTCATCTAAACATGTGATGCTATGGAAATTAATGACAACATGCAGTCACAATTATGACACATCTTTCCTCAAGTAGTCATCACCTAAGCATCTTAATGTATTCAGTAACAATATTTATATAGACTTTTGAAACCAAAAGTCCAAAAACATTCCCAATGAAACACTAGAAATTAACCATTTTAGAATTTGCAGTCCATGTATCCTCATTCACAGCTACCCATGCAGGAATTGCAGTAAGGAAGCAGTCAGAGGCAATACACAAATAATACTAGGTAGTTCACTAGAGTGTTTGTAGAAACTTACAAATTTGAAGTAATATAATTAAATCATATTAATATTTATGATACATAAATACTCATAAAACAGTCACAAGAAACATTGTTACTTAAATATTGGCAAGACTTAGACAATTCAATAATCAAAGACCTAGTTCTCTAGATCTGCAGCCAAGGTCCCTGGTCACCTTCTACTCTATATCCAAAGCAACTTAGTACATCCTATATTTACTATCCCACAAAAGCACTTAGGACCCTTTTTAATATAGAAAATAAACATTTAATTATGTGTTAATTACCCTTTTAAAATCATTGTGTATCACTTTATGCTAACAGCAGCAAACTCCTGGGGGATGTGGTATGGTTAAAAACTGCATTTGGATTGATTGCTTATATGTCTAATGACAGATCAGCAATGTGCTTGTAATGTCTTTCACTTACACAAAGGAAAACACAAGAATCTGGCTTTGCAAGAAACAAAGCCCTTCCACACAATGAAAGGTTCTGTTGGTCAGATTTTTTTTTGCACAATATGCAGATGATTAATAATCAGTCATGATTAATAAGAAACAAATAAGAAAAGCAAATAAATATAGAAAATCCCACTGCATTTACAAAACATGAAAGACAAAAAGTAGTGAATAAGTACGAAGAAAACTTCCCAACATTGCTACTAAGTTGGAAAACTATAAAGAATGAAATGTAAGATCTTAATCACTAATAAAATATGCTATGTGACTGTCACACAAGTGCATTCTTCATATGTCTCACTTGAAATTGACAGTTTCAAATAAATGTTTAGAACAGAAATAATTGAAATACTAATTAGTATATATCAGATAATCATTCATATTTATACATTCTCTAGTCTGGAAAAACTGGGTAGTCCCTGTTTTACATAAAGTAACTGACATTGAAGTTTGCTAATATCCATATGAACTTTAAGAAAACTCCATTGAATATTCTTGGCTTCTTCGTCAAATGGTGTTGGCATAGCTGGATGGTAGTGTTTAGAAAAATGCAAGTAGATCCAAGCCTATCACCCTGCACAAAACTCAAATCCAAGTGGATGAAAGATCTCAACTTAAACCTTGCTACACTGAACTTGACAGAAAAGAAAGTTGGAAATACCCTCAAATGCATTGGTACAGGTGACTACTTCCTCAATATAACACCAATAGCACAGACACTAAGAACAACAATCAGTAAGTGGGACCTCTTGAAACTGAGAAGTTTCTGTAAGGCAGAGGGCACAGTCAATAAGACAAAATGACATCCTACAGAATGGAAAAAGATTTTTACCAACCCTACAAGTGACAGAGGCTTGATCTCTAAAATATGCAGAGAACTCAAGAAAGTAGAGCCCAAAACCATGAATAACCCAAACAAAAAAATGGGGTTCAGAACTAAAAGGGGAATTCTTAGCAGAAGAATTACAAATGATTGAAAGACATTTGAAAAAATGCTCAACATCTTTAGCCATCAGAGAAATGCAAATCAAAAGAACTTTGAGATATCACTTTACACCTGTCAAAATGGCTAAGATTAAAAACACAGATGATATCCAATGTTGGAGAGGATGCAGAGCAAGGGGAACACTCCTTCATTGTTGGTGGGAGTGTAAACTTGTTCAGCCACTCTGGAATGCAGTATGGTGGTTTCTTAGAAAACTGGTAATCAATCTCCCTAAGGATCCAGCAATACTACTTTTAGGCATATACCCTAAAGACACACTCATACCCCAAATGCATTAGTTAACTATGTTTATAGCAGCATTATTTGTAATAGTAAAAACCTGGAAACAGCCTAGATGTCCCTCAACTGAAGAATGGATTAACAAACTATGGCACATTTACACAGTGGAGTACTACTCAGCAGCAAGAAAAAAAAATGATATCCTAAAATTTGCAGATAAATGGATGGATTTGGGGAAAATCGTCCTGAGTAAGGTAAGACAAACCCAGTAAGATAAGAAGGGGATGTACTCACTCATTAGTAGATTAAAAAAATGTCATTGTATACAAGAGCGCAAGGCTAGAACACAGCTAAATAATACAGAACCTCACTTTTGCATTGATGGCCTGACAGGGTTGTAGGTGAGGAAGGACTCATTTTCTGTCCTTTAAAAAAAAAATGTTTATTTTTACTTTATGTTAACTGGTGTTTTGCCCGCATGTGTAACTGTGTAAGGGTGTCAGATCGTAGAATTACAGACAGTTGTTAGCTGCCATGTGCATGCTGGGATTGAACTCAGGTCCTCTGGAAGAACAGTCAGAGCACTTAACCGCTGAGGGGCTTGGCCACAGGGAGTTTAATTATGCTCCAGTAAGTTAATGAGCAGCAAGAATGGGTTTTTTTGTAAATGGGGAGATCATAAGAATGGGTATACAACTGAGAGGACTGATAACTGAGTTTGATGAGGTGCATGATATAAAATCACCAAATAAAATAAATAAAATAAATAAATAAAAGTATTATGCAAAAAGAAAAATTAAATTCTCCAAAATGTATTTATTATTATTGGTGTCTCCTCAATGGCTTTGCATGATTAAAAACCCATTACATCACAAATGATATCAGTCATCAGGCAAATTGAAATCTATAAGGTTGTTGATAAATAAGTCATTTTATGTTGTAATTTTAAATTGTCCTTGGAGCAGGTATATTTTCTTTCCTATGTAATTAATAAGTGAATCAGAGGAGACCACTCATCAACATATTTTTTTTTCAATAGAATGGAGAGATGTTACGACATTTAAGAAAAATTGTTGCTCTTTCAGAGAAACTACATTTGATCCCCAGCACCCAAATAGTGTCTTCTAACCTTTAGCCACTCCAGTTCAAGAGAACCTGACATCTTCTGACTTATGTGGATACCAGTCAGGGACCTAGTGCCCTAACATACATGTAGACAGAACACCTCAGTACATAAAAATATTTTCAATTGTAAATAGTATAAAAGTAATAAAATGATAAAATGTCAAATAATAAAGTAGTTTGAATATTTAATTATAAATAGCACATGGTTTGCTAAATCATTAGTTAAGCTCTATTTGGTGGTATTAATTTTAACTATATCTTGAGAAAGCTGAAGGTTAAGGGTGGAAACATGTCTGAGCTATAATAAGTGGTTGATAAGAAAGGGGAAATTATTGACAAATGGTAAATATGAGTATATTTCAGGTTTTGAATATTAAATTTAATTTTATGATCACACAATTTTATTACTGAATGTCTCTGTGATTAAATGTCTTTTAATTATTACAATCAGATTTAAGGGTTCTAAAATTATCTGTGTGTGCACATGTATGTGTATGTGTCCATGCACACATGTATTTCCTGATGTGTATTCTAAAATTTGGCAGATACTTTTGATGTAATTTTATAACAGAACAGCTATTCTCAATGATTTCAGCCTTTAATAGAACCACACTCTTAAACTACATAAATTACAGAGAACTTTTTATGATGGGATTATATGTAAAATAATATCTGTTTAATAATTTGAGGTACAGAATTAATTTAACATCAAGAAATTCAATATCTAGTATTTTATTTGCAAATAACAAAAAATCTTCTATATATTAACACTACTATAAATAAGTAAGGTTGACTATATTTTCCAAGGAAAAATTATTGTAAGAATCATTAATAACTTATGTTTTTTGTAAGCATGCCAATGTAAGAGGTCAATTTAATTTTGATGGAAATCATACAAATTCTGGTTTAAGTTGGTATAGCTGACAAGAAAATACAACCACACAGACAGAAATATGCAAAAATAAGTGAAATTTTAAGAAAGTTAAAGACTTCATAGTAGATGAATTCAATGTGGCTTTTAATTCTATATTATAAACTCTTTCTGCACTATATTGCAATCCAGTCATCTACTTTATATTTCTGAATGGACCTTTAACCCATATAATACATTCTCTTACACTTAACTCTGATAAAAATCACTGGATTCTCCTAATCTGTGAATTGTTGTTGCAAGTTATTATATTATAACCCAAATTACATTTATTCATTTTATTAATAATAAAATTGTTATAATCTTGAGAAGCAACTGTATTCTTACGTAAATTTTTCAAAATTCTAAGTTTTCCCAAAGCCCAAATTTTATCATTGACAATTGTACTTTACTAGAAACACAAGGCTTACCTAACACATTTTGGAGAAAGTTTTGCCAATTAGCCCATGTGAATAATTATGCTGTGTCAACCGTTTTTTCAAGTGAAGAATGTTATTGCTAGCCCAAGCTGCAAACCACAACCACTGAACAGCTTGGGATCAGAAACACCCTGGACTGACTCTTCAGATCCCACTCCCCCTAGAGGAACACCTGACTCACTCTTGAGTGGGGGGGGGAGAAAACTGCATCTGCCAGGAGTGGAGACTGAACTAAGCAATATTGGGGCAGTGGGACCATGGGACTGTCTGCAGCCTGCCCAGGGAAGGGATGGGGAGTTGTGGAGAAGAAAGAATGAACTGATGTGGCAGCAGGGGGAAGGGACCTTGAATAATGATATACAGGGATAGAAAGTGCGACTTCTTTGTTAATAATAATAATAATAATAATAATAAAGAAAAAAAACAAATGCAGCCATTGTGGTTCACAACTCAAGTAATTGCGAGTGAGTTTTTTTAATAGATAGTTGTTAAATTCCTGGATGTTATAGCAACATTTTATGCAAACTTTTTATTTCATCATGCACATACACTATCAAAGAATGACCTTTTAAAAATTAATGTTATGCAGTTTTATATGGGATATTAGTAAGTGAGACTTCCTGCATATTAGAAACACTGAAGTTCACAAAGGCTAATGGTTCATTTAAAGGCACTAAGTAGAGTTGTGTTACACTATCAGTTGTGTACCCTTCTGATGTGGTACCATAACTATTACAAATCCACTTTAAGATACTAAAACTTTTCATTCACAGATTGCACACAGACTCTCACACACATACATACATACACATCATATATGTATACATATATGTATCTAAACACACACACACACACACATACACTCATGCATGAAAAGAGAAAGAGAAAGATCATGAATGGTCTCTGAGTAACAAATGATTTGAGACTGACATATCAGACTCACAACATAACTCAATGTCAGTTGCTACCTAAATATTTTTATGCACTTTAGAATTCCTGTATTAAAATATTTTTTCGCATTAATGCATTTAAAGACAAGAGCTATTTTCTTTACCTTATGATCTGGTTATAGAAACAGATGAAATTTGAGGCATTATAGCTATAATAAAAGTTATTTGCCATGACAAAATATTAATTATCATCAATCAGAAGAATATGGAATTTCAAAAAAATTGATTTGTAAATCATTTCTAGATGAAAGTGTCTCTTTTAATAACTGTGACAAAGCAATGCTACCAGATATTGCATTTCTAAATCACAATTTGGTTAATTGGTAATCTCTTATATTGAGTTTATAACTGAGTGTGAGGAACATGTATCAGTTCAGCCACGGGAGGAATTCTTCTCTATTAAATGTACGCTTTCAAATAGAAAGCCTATTTACTTTGCACAGGAAACAACCTCAGCATACATTCCACTCAGAAGCAAATTGTGTTTTCTGGGCAAGACAGTAGATTGATATTAATAGGCATTTTGTTCTCAAGCAACTTATTCTATTAGTTTGTTGCCTCTATACCGTCAGGAGTTTGTGAGATAAATGGCCAAAAAAGGTTTTGGAATCTTTAGTATTTATGGTTTAGAATTCTAGTACTTTTAAAAATGTATGTTTTTCTCTTTAGAAAGTATACTACATCTTCTACTTCATAGCTTAGAAAAATGTGAAGTAGATTGTTAAATGTTAAGAGAAATTTTATGGTTGGATGCTAATGCATATCAGAGTTCAAAAGAACACAGTAGGAAACTTTTCCTGAAGAGAAACGCTAAGGTTTTGAATTAATCTTTATCACAATCATTGTTATATGACTTAATATATACTTTAACACTTTAATTTCTGTCATTATTCTGAGTGATGAACAATCTGTGCAAGGATCGCCATATAGACAAGATATAACTGAGAGTTTTTTGGGAAAGATTAAGCTAGACTATAAAAGAAACAAGCCGTGGATTTAGACAGCATGTTTCAGCCCTAATGAATTCAAAGCTACTTGATTACATGATGCAAATGCTGAGCTAGATACCCTGGTGAGATATCTGCATCCTATGTGAAACAAAGCCTGCCTAAAAATCAAAGAACAGAGCCATCCACAGAGTTAGCCATAGAGATCAGGCAGTGGTGACTCACGTCTTTAATCCCAGTTAATACATGGATGACATGTATTGATAAACCTCTATAGCTGATAAACAGTTTCAACAAAGTTGCAGTGTACAAAATTAACTTATAAACATCAGTATCCTTCTTTTAAACAAGTGACAAAAAGACTGAGAAAGAAAACATCATCACTATGAGAAACTAGCAAGCAAGCGACCTGAAAGTCCTGTGAGCTGTAGGTACAGCCCAGTCATCATAGCCATCCAGTTTGACCAACACCATTTGTTGAAAATTCTGCCTTTTTCATGGTGTATGTTTCTGGCTTCCTTACAAACCCCACCCCCCATCAAAAAAAAAAAAAAAAAAAAAAAAGAAATCAGGGAAACAATAGCTTTCACATTAACCTCAACAACATAAAATAACTTATGCTAACTCTAATCTGGCAAGTGAAAGACTTCAAGACAATAAAGAAAGTGAAGAGGATATCAGATGGCAAAATCTCTCATGCTCATGGTTAGTAGGATTAACATTAAAAATGGCGATCCTACCAAAAGCAATCTACAAATTCACTTCAGTCCCCATCAAAATTCCAACATAATTAATCTATGATCCTGGAAGGACTGTTTTTAGCTCATATGGAAACACACACACACATACACACAAATGCACACACACATGCATATGATAACTAAAACTATACTGATTAATAACCTACATGTCTTTGGCTTATATAAAAGTTTGTAGTTTTGTATCTTTATGGAATATCTATATGCTGTATGTGTACCTTTGTGCCTATATATGTTTCTTGTGTTTTTATTTGGCTTTTAAAATTTTTTTCTCTTTCTTTTTTTTTTTTAGATGCCTATTTGATTTCTGATGAGGAAGAGCAAGAAACATGTGTATTTGATTCAGCAAGGAGGAAGTGGGAATCTAGAAGGAATTGGAGGAGAGTAAACTATACTTAGTATATTTTTGTATGGAATAACTTAATTTCAATAAAGAGATAACATTTGTATAATAACAATGTTTTTAAAAAAGAAACAAAAAAGAAAAACATTAAGAAATGTCTGTTCAAATAAAATTCTTCTCAGTATTCTGGTGAATCTTAAAGTATAACTATAAAATTTTAAGCTCTTCTTTTTAGAATATTTGACAAGGGCTTGTATGATCCTGAAAAGAAATCTTGATAAACTGAATCAATAGCAAAATTGAATTGATTTGCCATACATATAACCTGCATTTTAAAACTTTGAATTCTTAAACTAGATGGCAAGTTTCTCACAAGCAGAAATACACTGAAACCTCAGGTAGGCATGCCATTTTGCTCATTTAAATATCTTTGAATGCATCATTCTTTTATATTTATGTGCATAATTATTCCTTAGTTAAAAAGCTGAAGTTCAATCTTACAGTCAAAATGAATAGCAAATGTTTCATGTTTCTCATTTGTCTTAGTGAACTGGAGTTATAGAAACCTTATTTTTAAAGTATTTTCTAAAGCTAGCTTTGTAATTATCAGATGGTAACATTTTATTTATTCATCCTGATGCTAATTATAATAGTAGGCAACAATGTCTAATATACTTTTGAAATGTAATCCGTTGACTGTAGTTTAGTGGGGTACATGCTTGCTGCACAATGAAAAAACTGAATTGATTCTTCAAAATGCATGTGGATATACTCAGTATGACAATGTATGTCTCTGGTTCCTATGCACAGAGGCAGATGCAGAGGAATTCCTGGGAATAGCTGGTTAGTTATGCTATCCCACTATGCAAATTCCAGATAAGTTAAAGATACTGTTCTCAAAACCAGGTGGATAGATACTGAGAAGACACAGAGGTTAATATCTATCTGTCCTCCAAATGGCAGTATACACCCATAAACTTTCACTTACTGCTCCCTCCCCAGACATGTAATCCTAGCAAAATGCTAACTAAACTGTCAGGAAATATTTACACTAATAATGGTAAGTAAATAGAATGAAGCCAGATGCTGTGAGATTTGATTCTAAATCTCTGCTCCATTATTTAGCATCTGTACCCTTTTAGGCATTACTTAATGTATCTGTCCCCAATAAATCTCATCTTCATACTTGTCATTGAGACTACCTGGGCAGGAAAAGTTAATATAGCACATTAAATATGGTATATTCATTGGTCAAAATAGTAGCTGGCATGTAGTAATATTTTTATTATTTGAGTATTATGTATTATTATATTATTATTGCATTTTCTTAAGCTGAATTGACCATACTAATAACAAAGATAAGAAATTATATTTTTGTCCCTAACATATGAGGATTAAAGAAGTGTGATTTTCATATGGAATAATGCAGAATATAATGATTCACATATTATTGCTTTACATTACAAGAGTGAGAAATGAAATTTAAGTATGGGTTTAAAGTAGTGAACACATACATGCCATTGGTCTGCTCTCTACTTATGCTGAATGTCAGCAGAAAATTATACTAAATTTAGTAAAATTACTGAGTATTTCAAAAGTTGATTTGGAAAGATGAAGCTCTTGGCTTACTCACTCCATAAATCTTCAGGTTCGATTTAGGAGATCTGACTCACATGTTATAATGCTGAGGAGGAAAGCAGGTATACCCCAAAATTGAGAAAACGTGGCTACTGCTGTGTTTACCTAAGGATCTAGCTTCATTGGAAAGGATAATTCTTCTTGAAGGACATGGCAGGAACAGAAGCCTGCCCTGATTTACACTCTAGTCTCTTTTGTTCCAGATATGTAGCAATGTGATTTTGTGTTCATGGCTAATTTCCAATTTCAGCAGATAAATCTTACAACAGACTGCCCTTACCTCACTTTCAGTGTAGTATCCTATGATCAGAATTTTGAATTCTTCATATAAGAATTTATATTTAATATAAAAATAATGATAACCTGATCATGAAAACATTAACTACATAATATGCTTCAACAAATGAGGATATATACATCACATGGGGATATATATATATATATAACTTTTAAGTACATAATTTTCACTTTAATTTTAACATTCTAAATTGCTCTAAAGAAACAAACAAGAATGGATAAATGCAAAGTGTTGGATTTAGAAGCTGTTACATTTATTCCTTTTCATCGGGCTTCATTTCATCAAGCCATATAGCAGTCACAGGATGAAATTTTAAACAATGAAATTTTAAACTTATCTAGTTTAATGGAGATGAGATGAAGACTAAAAAAAAAAAATAGACACATGAGAAGCAATTTTAGGACCATTATATCTTATGTAAATATAATTGTTTTTGTTATATTTTATATAGATAATGAAACCAATGAAATAACAATATATAAATAATTTTATAAATCTTCCAAAAGATGTAAATTATACATACTTATTAACATGAGGATCTAAAAACACCATTCCATTTTTTATTCTGATGTATTTAAAAATATTTTTGTCATTCACTATACTTTAATTGATTATTTCTTGTGTCTGATATTAAAATCTTATTTAATTGTTAAACAGAGATACTATAATTCTTTATTTAAATTAATTTCATACCAACCACAGTTTTCTTCTCCTTCCCCTCCTGACAATCAACCTGCAGCTTTCTCAGACTCTACTCCCCAACCACTCCTCAGAAAGGATAAGGACTTCCATTGTCAGTCACTACAATCTGGCATATAAAGTTCAGACAGAACCAAGCCCCTATTCCCAGTATTGAGGCTAAGTAATGTATCTCTCTATAGGCAAGGGGTTCCAAAAGTCCAGTTCAGGTATTAGGGATAAGTTCTGGTCCCACTGCCATGAGCATTACAAACTATACCTGCCACACAACTTTCATCCATATTCAGAAGGACTAGTTTGGTCCCATGAAGCTTGCCAAGCTATAAGCCCAGAGTCAGTGAGCTCTCAATAGCTCAGGTCAGCTATCTCTGTGGGTTTGCTCATCATGTTGTTGGCCCCTTTGCTCAAATATTTTTCTCCTTCCTCCCTTCTGCTGGACTGGGAGCTCAACCTGGTGCTTAGCTATGGATCTCTACATCTGCTTCCCTCTGTCAGAATGGGTTAGATGAAAACCACTGATGACAGTATATGCTGGAGAGGATGTTGAGTAAGCAGAACAGTCCTACATTGCTGGTGGGAATGTAAAACTGTACAGCCTTTGGAAAAATGTGGTGGTTATTCAGAAAACTAGGAACCAATCTACCTCATGATCCAGCAATTTTACTCTTGGGCATATACTCAAAGGATGCACATTCTTACTACAAGAATTTTTGCTTGACTAAGTTCATAGCAGCATTATTTGTAATAGCCAAAACCTGGAAACAACCCAGATGCCCCTCAAACAAAAAATGGGTAAAATAAAAAATATGGTACATTTACACAAGGGAGTATGACTCAGCAGAAAAAAAAAAAGACATCCTGAAATTTTAAAGAAAAGAAAAGAAAACAAAAAATGGTGAGTGAGGTATCACAGATCCAGAAAGACAAGAATGGTATGTACTAACTTAGAAGTGGATTTTAGACATAAAGCAAAGGATAATCAGGCTGCAATCCACAACCCCTGTGCAGCAAGGTAACAAGTGTCACTATAATTCTTTTTTTAAATTGTTTTTGAAAATCAATATAAAACATTATATAAAAAAGCAAAGCATTCAGAATAGATAACAAAAATCCATACAGTAATAAAACTTCTCTTTTTTCTAAATACATGAAATACAAAAAAAAAAAATAAAATCTAAAGCTTCTCAAGCCAGGTTAGGCTAGCTACATATAAAGAAAGCACAGTAGGTCACAGCTAATGCACACAGATGCACTATGACCACCACAAAATTCTGCTAAGCAACCCTTCTACAGACAAACCAGAAGTTTTTGTTTGTTTGTTTGTTTGTTTCTTTTGCTTTGTTTTGTGTTTGTGATTTAAATCACTTTATTCACCCATCATCTTTCAATAAAAAAGGAATGTTTTTGCTTAAAGTCCACTAATGAGTGAGTACATCTCCTGCTTATCTTTCTGGGTTTGTAATACCCCACTCAGGAGAATATTCTCCAAATCCATCCATTTCCCCACAAATTTTAGGATATTATTTTTTTCTTGCTCATGAGTAGTACTCCATTGTGTAGATGTATCACAGATTTTTAATCCATTACTCAGTTGAGGGGAATCTAGGTTGTTTTTGCGTTCTTGCTATTACGAATAGTGCTGTTATGAACATAGGTGAGCTAATGCCTTTGGAGTGTGAATGTTTGTCTTTAGGGTATATGCCCAGTAGTGGTATGGCTGGATACTTGGGGAGATTGATTCCCAGTTTTCTGAGAAACCGCTGACTGTATTTCGGAGTGGCTGAACAAGTTTACACTCTCACCAAAAATGGAGGAGTGTTCCTCTTGCTCTGCATCCTTTCCAGCATAGGCTATCATCTGTGTTTTTGATCTTAGCCTTTCTGATAGGTGTAAGGTGGTATCTCAAAGTTGTTTTGATTTGCACTTCTCTGATAGCTAAAGATGTTGAGCACTTTTTCGTGTGTCTTTCAATCATTTGTAATTCTTCTGCTGAGAATTCCTTTTTTAGTTCTGAACTCCATTTTTTGATTGCGTTATTTAAGGCATTAGGCTCTAGTTTCTTGAGTTCTCTATATATTTTAGAGATCAGTCCTCTGTCACTTGTAGGGTTGGTGAAAATATTTTCCCATTCTATAGGCTGGCGTTTTGTCTTATTAACTATGTCCTTTGCCTTACAGAAACTTCCCACTTGTTGATTGTTGTTTAGTTTCTGTGCTAGTGGTGTTATATTTAGGAAGTGGCCACCTGTGCCAATGCGTTGGATGGTATGTCCCACTTTCTTTTCTGTCACATTCAGCGTAGGTGGTTTTATGTTGAGGTCTTTGATCCACTTGGATTTGAATTTTGTGCAGGGTAATAGGCTTGGATCTTTTGAATTTTTCTACATATATCCATCTAGGAATGCCAACACAATTTGTTAAAGATACTTTTTTCTAGTGATTATTTTTTATTTCTTTGTCAAAAATCAGGTGTTCATATGTGTGTGGGCTAATGTCTGGGTCTTCAGTTCGATTCCATTGATCCAGCTGTCTGTTTTTATGCCAGTACCAGGCTGTTTTTTATTACTGTAGCTCTATAGTATAACTTGAAGTCAGGATTTCTGATACCTCCTGAGGTTCTTTTCTTGAGCTAAATTGTTTTGGCAATCCTGGCTTTCCTGTTATTCCAAATAATATTTAATAGTGTTCCTTCAAGGTCTGTAAAAATTTGTGTTGGAATTTTGATGGAAATTGCATTAAATATTAGATTGCTTTTGGTAAGATTGCCATTTTTACTATGTTGATTCTCCATATCCAGGAACATGGGAGGTCTTCCAGTTTTCTGATATCCCCTTCAATTTCTTTTTTCCATGATTTAATGATTTTTTTCTAATAGATCTGCTACTTCTTTGATTATAGTTACATGAAGGTGTTTAATGCTATTCGCAGCTATTAATAAGGGTGATGTTTCCCTTATTTCTTTTTTAGTCTGTTTGTCTTTAGTGTATAGGAGAGCTACTGATTTTTTAAATTAATTTTGTATCCTGCCATATTGCTGAAGGTGTTTATCAGCTGTAGAAACTCCCTGGTAGAATTTTGTGGATCACTTAGCTATGCAATCTTATCATCTGCAAATAGAGATAGTTTCACTTCTTCCTTTCCAATTTGTATCCTCTTAATCTCCTTTTGTTCTCTTATTGCTTTAGCTAAATCTTTGAGAACTATATTGAATAGGTAAGGGCAGAGCAACAGCCTTGTCTCATTCCTGATTTTTTTTTTGGGGATTGCTTTGAGTTTCTCTCCATTTAGTTTGATGTTGGCCATTGGCTTCTTGTAAATCACCTATATTATACTTAGGAATTTTCCCTGCATTCCTGATCTCCCAGGACTTTTATTATAAAGGCATGTTGGACTTTGTCAAAAGCTTTTGAGCATCTAAGCCTTCAACGTAGGCTGCGTCATCACAGAGGCTCAGATGTCTCTCTGAACAGCATGACCCCATGGTATTCCAGGTGGAATGTGAGTCAGGAGACTTCAGACAGCGAAGATTCCAGGTTTAGTGTGGAGTAGTATGTGAGCAAGTTCCAGCCCTTGGCCTCCCGGGGACCTCATCCCAAAGGCCAGAGCCACAGTCCCAGATTTGACCTCATGGACAGGCCTGCCCTGTGTCACTATAATTCTTACACCATAAATTTAAATGCTATAGATGTATGGGAGCTTGCTTGTCTTAAAGTAATGGAGTCTCAGAGGATGAATAAGTTTTTGCAAGGATATTGAATTATAGCATAGTTATTATAAGGTGTCTTGTGGGTGAAGTTAAAATGTTCTATGAATTTATCAAAGTCACTTTCTGTATTTGTATTTGATTTTGAACTCTGAAATTGAGATGAAGGGATATACTTGAGAGGGACAATGTGAGGTCAGTTTAGGTTTGTTCTTTGAAGATGAGAGCCTGGCCACACAAAGCTATGAGCTCAGTATTTGATGCTTTTACTTAGTTTTATCTTTATTTTAGTATAACATATTTCTCAGAGCAGAGGAAAACAGAAATGTAACTTTATGACAATTCCCTACAAATTTTACTATGTCATGGTTCATTATAAACCCTCTTTGTAATGAAGTCATAAAACATTTATGGATGGGCATTCACATATCATAAAATTTTAATATGTACATACAGATCTTGGGTTTCAAAACTCCTTAAGGCATATTAATTTAGTGCCTTTGAAAATACTTAAATATTTTGATTTAAACCTTTGTGCTGTTCAGGTCCTCCTGAATGTTATGTTTGGTATTGATTTCAGACTTGACTGTTTTGTAAACTCAGCATAAAAACAAGTCAATGACTATGAAACAGTAGTAACAATAAAAATAAAATTTACCTTTAAAATAATGTTCTCAGTATCAACCATCATTGTACCTATGAATGATCTGAATATCGGATATTACCTATTCATCCATATCTATCATGGATATCGAATTGTTACCTATTATCAATCAACCATCTATTATCTATCTGTCCTATGTCTAACATATTTCTATCTAGTTCCATTAATTTTCCTTGCTTATTATTTTATAAACATTAACCTTTTTTATTTAAAGTATTTTTTTATTCTTACCCTATTTAATAGGTCCCCAGTGAATGTTTAGAGTGAATGAATGCTCTGAAGTGTCACAGAATCTATTCAAAGAATTTTAAACTCAAATATACATCTAACATGTGGTATTCAAAATTTACTCTTCTATTCTGTCTGAGGTCTAAGGCACTTGCTTTATATTCCTTGCTTGTCAGTCCTGTGATTTATTTACTGAATTATTATTTCACATGCAGTATACCCCGATCCATTACCTTGAAGTTTATGTGGGAAGGAATAGTCCACTATGGAACTAACTATCTCAACAAGTGACTACATGTGGTTTTCAGGTGGCACAGTGGGTAGAAGTTCTTGATGTCAAATCTGATGTCTTTAGTTTTAAACCTCTGTCCATATGATGAAAAAATATTGCCTCTCATGCCTCCTAGTAGTTGTACTCTGACTTCCAAATAGAAGCCGGGTCATGTAAACTCATGTTTCCATGCTTTTGCAATCACAAGCACAAAATGAATACAAGATAAAGCCTAAAATGATAAACATAATAAAATTAGGTCAAATGGAAAAATTACTAAGCACTATATAAGATTTTCATACTTAGTTATTATTAAGAATACTATCTAATGAGGCTAAGGTCAGAAATTATGCCTCTAAGTATTTGGTAACTGCATGAACTTTGTCATTTCACATGGCCCTGGTGACTCCTTGTTAACTCCCTATGTATACTCTTCTTCTTTCTCACTGTACCTGGATTATATTTCTATAATTCTGTAAGTGATCTTAATGGTAATTTTATTCTACTTTATATAATGGTTTGAATGCCAGGTAACAATTGACAGCAGGCTAAAAAATGATGTCTTCAGAAGCCATTCTGGATGGGAGTTATGTGGAGGTTGCCCTGTATGGATTCAAAGGGTGAAAGGGAGCAAATACTATCAAAGGAAATGGCTGAGAATTAATGAAGAGAAGAAAGGACGGAGAGAAGGGTGGGAGGGAGGGAGAGCTTTTTCATTACAATTGAATAAATAATATGCTTGAAAGTTTGGTTATGTGATCATCCACTCTATCTGCATTGCTAATAGTACTTTAAAAGGAATCAAAATTTAGGAAAATAATCACTTAGAAACATTTTTAATTATATTTATATTTACTATTAGGTCATAGAGCATCTTAAGGAATTCTATAGTAGGTAGAAGATAGTGACAATGTAGAGCTCCCAAATTTATTAGTAATCAGCACCAGCTGAAGATTTAAAGTTAACACATGAATAACTACACAATCTCTAAGGTTTCCAAAGACCAGTTTGTGTATTTTTTGGTTTAGTTTTGGTGCAACAACAGCTCTGCAAAAGGTTTTATGTCTCATTTTTAGTTGCAACGTGAAAATAAAGTGTGAGCTTTCAACGTGCGGTTAAATGAACCTCCCATGCCTTAGTAAAGAAGTCTGCAACACTGAACTGCTCCTGTGTTCAAATAAATGAGGTTGAGTTGGAAATGAGGGGATTTTTTGTCTTTTTTACTGTTTTTCTCTTAGATTCTTCCCCTTCCTGCATTTTATTAGCTCTTTGACAATTTCATTCAAAGTATTTTGATTTTATTTACCCCTTTCCCAGCTTATTCAAGTGAAAACCTCATCCCTGTGTATCCAACTTTGTGTTTGTATTTTCTTAAAATCAACCAAGTTCACTTTATGTTTTCTATATACTTTGGGGGCTATGGAAAACCTACCAGGGTCTACACATTAAAGATAACTCACTCTTTCTCTCAGAACAGCAATCTAATGCCAATAGTACCTTAGCTTTTTATATTTTATTTTTTATTTTGCATGGACTACCTGTCTATCTAGATTTTAGAATGCTTATTTGTTTCATACATATATACTGACTATCCATATGCATCAAGCACAAGAAAATTAAAAAAAGAAATCAAATGGTTTATAAACTAAGGCAAGTATTTTTTAACTCACTTAAAAAATGAAGAGAAATTTGATATACAAAGAAACAAGACACATACTATGCACTTTCAAGTGTAAACAGTTCAGATCAGAAGGAATTGTGATAAATATATCTCAGTATAAGAGGATCAAGAAGTCTATGAATTATATGATTTAATTCTTTGTGGTTCTTGGATTTTCCCTGTCAAATATTGAGAAAATTATTATTTCTAAACACATGACACAGTGTAAGTCTATAGAGTTAATCTGGAAACTATAGGAGAGATGCCAGTATACATGATATTTAAAATAAATTATAAGAAGAAAAGTAGAGATATAAAGTATAAAGTTAATTTATGGCTTCAGTTCCTGGATTTGTGTCCATGCAGTGTCCTTAAGATCAACCTCACCAGAAATTTCTCATGTCATCAGGGGTTAACAGTATATTAAAAGCATTAAAATGTGATGTATGGCAATTATTTTGATAATGACCTATAAATTCTATGCAGAACTAACTACACAATAAGGAAACTCATAAAATAGTGTAATTAGTTGCTACGTTTAGCTTTTGCAACCAACTGTTACAAGGCTCTGCTCTAAGAACTGAGCGATGGAGAGATGTAGGAACAGTGGCTGCTCTGTGTAAGATTTATAAACTGGGCATGGTGACTCAGAACTGTAATTCAAATACTTGACAAATGAGCCAAATAGGACTTAGAAGAGCCTGGGTTACAGAAGGAGATGTTCTCTCAACACAAGCTTTCCCATGAAAAAAAAAAACAGTTATTTTGGGGGCCTGTTTACAGTTTCGTTCATCATCAACATCATCACGGAAAGAAGCATGGTGGGATACAGACAGACAAAAAAGCAGTTGCCACGAGCCACATCCTGATCAATAGGGAAGGGGGATGGAAGGAGGGAGGGAGAGAGAGAGAGAAAGAGGGAGAGGGAGAGAAAGAGCGAGAGAGAGAGAGATTGAGAGAGAGAGAGAGAGAGAGAGAGAGAGAGAGAGAGAGAGAGAGAGAGACAGACAGACAGACAGACAGACAGACAGACTTGGCCTGGCATGGGCTTTTGAAACCAGAAAGCCCACTCCCAACCACATGCTTCCTACAACTAGGCTTTAATTTCTAATCTTTCTAATGGTATCAAAGTGTCTAACTCCCTGGTTGGCTAATCATTCAAAGATATGAGCCTTGGGAACCTTCTTATTCAAACCACTACAACTACTTTAGACAACTAGGTTTCATTGCTTACATCTTATTGATAATGGCTATTAACGCAAATTAACCTGTAGGCATTCCCGGATGAGATAAAGTTGGAATCTCACCTCTCACATTATTGTTTCAGAAGTATGCTTCCCTCTAAAAACTACTGCATCTCATAGCCTCCTTCTCATCACAGGTAAAGTTTATGATAGGATATATTCTCTAAAGGGTACCATTTACCTGTTGTGGACACCAATTTTTGAAACTTTATCTCATTGCTATAATGTGATAGACTTTAAGAAACCCCATAAAAGGATATATAATTGTTCCACTTACTCTTTCCTATGCTGGAATTAAAAGCATGATTTACCACTCTCTGACTCTTATGGCTTGACTGTAAGTAGATACATTCTCTGATATTCCAGACTGATTTTTATTAAATATGAAATATATCACCACATACAATATTATAGACATACATTAAAAACAAACCAAAACAATGACATCCACTGGATTCTTGTATATTTGCAAAACAAAATCACAATTAGAATTAGACTGATATTGTGATTTTGTTTTGCAAATATTCAAGAATCCAGTGGGCTTCATTGCATTCTCATTCAGAATGTTGGACATGGCCATAATTCAGTAAGTGCTTGTTTATAAATATTTCTCATTTAAAATAAAACAATACACTCTGGACAGATGTATTAAAATAACCAGTAAAAACAAAATGTAGACTCTCTATCCTTTTTTAATCCCTCTTTCCTCTGCTTCCTCTCTTGTCTTTCTTTTCTTCTCACCATTTACTTTTGCACCATTTTCCCCTCATCTCTCTTTCTCATCCTATCCATCTTGCTTTGCATTATTTCCCTCTAACTGGGAGTTAGTAATGATTTCAGAAATTTCAAAGACAGATCTATAGTCTTATGCATTCATTGTTTCTTCAATTTTACATGTGCATTGACACTTGATTCTTCCTTAAGATTCTTATAAAACTTTAAAAAGTCAATCAAGCTATTATGAAATTGTGATTTGAATGGTTTTGGTCTTAATGCATGTTCTACTAATGTTGTCAAGGGTTGTAAAGTAAATAAACAAAATTCTTGTCTTCAGAATACAGAATTTGGAGGTCACAGCTCAGAAGAAAAGGATTCTTACTTTCCCATAAGCTATTAACTTCCTGTACTATTCAGGTATTAATGGGTCTTGTCACCCTCCTTAGCCCATGTAGTAATAGTAACTAGGACTGTTTCTGTTGGGAACTCAAAATACAATGGCCTAGAATATCTAGAAGACAACATTTCATAGCAGTCTTCATCAGTCTGTAACCTTATAATTTACCTGCTTCCTCTTAAGTCGTGGACCTTGAGTTTGGGGGTTGGATTGATACTGATGTCTCATTTGAGTATGAACACTCCTCAGTTACTTATTCGCTGAATTTTGAATAACTGTGTTTCTATATTAATTCCCATTTTTACAAAATGAAGATATTCTGATGAAATGAGAAAGCCTCATTGAAATATGTAAGGATAAATATTTAGAAGGTGATTTTATGCTCTGTCATTGTATCATAATAACAGTATTAGGCTCTATGCTAAGATTTGTGTCTTCCCAAGAATAAGTGCACAGTAATAATTTCAATTTCCATCTGGTGGTATTGTTTTTACACCCAACAGAAGGCTTTTGTTTACACCTATGATATTTGTGGCACTACTATATCCACAAGCTTATTTTTTTTAATTTAAGAAATATTTTAACATACCAAACACCGTTTCCCCTCTCTCCCCTTTTTTCAGGCCTCCCTCAGCCTCTCTCCCACACACTCCCATTTATTCTGTCAGAGTGAGTCAACGCAGTCTAGCATATCCAGCTGAGTTAGGACCAAGCCAAGTTACTCTTCTGTAGGAAATGGGATCCAAGAAACCTGTTCATGCACCAGGAATAAATTCTGATCTCACTGCCAGATGCTCCACAAACTTCCCATGCTATTTGACTGTCATTCACATTTGGGGGGCTTAGTTCAGTCTTATGTAGGTTGCCCAGCTGTCATTTCAGAGTTAGGGTGCTCCCAAGAGCTCTGTTCAGTTGTCTCTGTGGGTTTTTTCATCACGATCTTGTTCCCTTTGCTCATCATCTCTCCTCCCTCTCTCTTTAGCTAGACTGGGACCTTGACTCAGTGCTTAGCTATGGCTCTCCGCATCTGCTTCCATCAGTTGCTGGATGAAGGTTCTATAATGATAATATATAATGATAATTAGGTTGGTCATCCATTTGATTATAGAGGAAGGTCAGTTTGGACCCCTCTTCACAATTGCTTGGAGTTTTGGCTGGGGTCATCTTTGTGTGTTCTTGGTATTGCCCTAGCACCAGATTGCTCTCTAATCCAATAATGGCTCCCTCTATCAAGGTATTTATTTCATTTTTCTTCCTCTTTATTGCTCCCCCAATGCAAGCATCTCATTCTTTTGTGTTCCCTTTTCACGACCTCTTGTCCCCCCTTCCTCCTTTGGTCCCAATTTGGTCAGGAGATTTTTTTTTCTATTTCCCCTTCCCAAGAGGATCTATGAATGTCTCTCACAAGATCCTCCTTGTTACCTAGCTGCTCAAGGGTTATGAATTGTATCTTGGTTATCCTTTGTTTTACTTCTAAAATTCACTTATTATTGAGTATACACCATGTCTACCTTTTGGTGTCTGTGGGTTACCTCACTCAGAATAATATCCACAGGCATATTTTCAATATTATAGCTATTGGTTATGTAAACCTGCTGATGACTTTCCTCCCAACCAGCCCACATAGAGCCTCACAACACTGTGAAAGCACCCCAACAGGGAGGAAACTTCCTGATCAATACCAGGTTTATTTATTTCATTTCCTGTGTCTAAAGTGGGTGGAATCTTTAGCCATAGTATTGTACCTTCAAGTTCTGGTAGCCTACCAAAAGATTTAACAACAAACAGCCTGTGTTACTTGGGAACCATTTGGGACTCCTTTGATCAACATCTTGAAGGAAATATCCTATACCTTAAACTGGACTTTGTGCTTGATAGTCTGTTGCTTCAAAAAGGAGCAACTCCCCAGACTAGCTTCTTATAGATTAACTCCAAGCATACTCCTTTTTAAATGAGTGGTGGTTTTTGTTTTTGTTTTTCTTTAAATTTTTTCAAACATCCATAGTATATGTACTCCAGCAGATGGCCCAATCCTCATGCATTATACAGACAACATTAATTGGATTCAATTGGTTATAAAATATTAAAATAAAATACAAACTTGGGAGAGAGACATGGGGCTTGTCTGGAAAAGATATGTGTAAATATTATTAGCTACATATATGAAATTCTGAAGAATAGATAAACAAAATCTCTTAACAAGAAAACTATAAGAATATAAACAAATCACACACATATACATATATACATATATAAAAACAAAATTTTGTCAAAATAAATTAGAGACTCATTAAAATGTGAGATTATGTCTCACAGTATATTATAGATGTTATCAAAAAAAGATTACTAGAACAAACCTGGAGAGTTTTCCAGATGTTCTAACTTGGGCAGAAACTAAAAGAACATTCTAAACATGACAAAGTCCAAGAAACACTCTTATTTAATTTGAATCAGCTAAAACTAAAACATCAGAAGCCTCTGTAGAATGTTGAACACATCATGAATGAGACAAAAATGCCAACATAATCAAAATAATTGATACTTTGGAGAGGTCAGACAGGGATCAGATTAAAATGATGTGTTTATTTGTGCTCATAGCTAAAGCTTAAAAGAAGTAATGTAGCGGACTGAAAGAATAGTAACATTTAGGAAATGGTGGAGCCTACACAAGTGACGACGAATATACTTTCCTACTATATAATTTACAGCTTGGGTGCCACTAATTGAAATAGCAAATTTGTATAGATTCTGGGAAATAAGGCAACAGATATTCATAACACAGTACCATATAAATATCTCTTTACTGTCTGTGATATAGTAGATTTTTAAAATAGAATCCAGAGAAGAGAACTAATAATATTATCTGAACTCTGTCTTTATAGGAGATTGGATTGCTGAAAGGGCTATCACATTTCTGTTTCTAAAAGACTTAAGTTAGAACACACAGAGACACAGAGATGCCTCAAGTCTAGCAGAGAGGCAAGGATCAAATAATAAAAAAGTCATGCAATGTTTTTTTTAACAGTTTTATTTTCATTGTGGAGGCTGTAGGAACCCAGAAGCAGTTGAAGTGGGAATGCAGAGCATGTTCACTTAGTACAAGCAATGGTTTGGCAGATAGGGCACTGGCCAGGGTCACAGAAACAAGCTGATACTTTATGCATACTTTAGCTTTGTATTGATTATCTCTATGAGTTGAAAAAAAAATTTTCACAATATCCAGTCTACATAATGAGACATAGCTTGGAATTTAAAGTCAATGGCTGCTTAAAATCCTCTACTGTAGTTTAGCAAAGGCTTTTTGCTGACTTTGAGTTTTTCTCTTCTGTCTCTCTCTATATCCATCTTTCTTTTGCTCTCTCACACACAAAGACAAAAACAGAAAGACACGGAAATCAGATGACGAAAACTCTTTCAAGTATTCAACAGTTCACATTCTTCTTTAAGATGGTTTCACAGGACTAAGACACATGGTGTTGATTGAAGGTCAAAGCAAGACCCCCATGGACTGAATCTTGACAAGTAAAACATATGTTTGCACAAATGCTGCTAATTTCTATGATCTACATCTATGAATAAAGAAAGTAGAAGGTGTTAAATTTCTCCTTCACACATTCATTGTTTTAGCTTTGAATTTAAATGCTAATATGTCAACACTAACATCATCACATCATTAGGAAAATCTCACTGTTGAGTACACAGCATAATGTAAAAGGCAGTGTCACACATATTTGAGGCTTAAAAGTATGTCTAAGCAGAAAAGGACTTTCAGAGTTGAACATAAGAAATGTTTTGTCTGTTTGTTTTTATTTTTTGAATACGTAGAAATCTCCGGTGGTAAAAGTCATTCACAAGTATCTTTTGAAATCGAAATTCAACAGGCCTGCTATATTTAAGATGTTCATCATAGGTGTCTCTGTTTCACAAAGCAGAACTATCTTGTGAAGTCAATGAAAGGGAAGAGGAAAAGTAAAGGTAGTGAATCAAGGTGTCTATAAGAAATAAGAAAATTCATGGGGGATAAGAAGCTAAAGAAGGTGGGCTATGGTACTTCTTTACCTACAAACCACCTTTCCCCCCTAGGAAGTATCATCCTCCAATAAACTCCATCCACTTAAGGCTACTTTTTCTATGATCTTGACCTTTCAAAAGGAATCTTACTACTGACTAAGCAAATATATATTATTTATGGTCTTTTATTTTCTTACTCTTTACATGGGGTCACACAAGTCAGCTCAATTCTAGACATGCTATTATTTCTCAAACTACCTACTTTTAGTTTTCCTCATCTAAATACTGTGTAGTAAAACCTGGAAAATACTAACAAATGGACACAGTGCTATCCTCTGATTCTGTCCTCACAAAATCAGTAGAGATTGCCAAACAATGGTGGACCGAGGGATAAGAAAAAGGAACACAGGTTTGATTCTTGGCTCCATTCTTTATAAATCTTGCTACTCACTTATGTTCTTGATTTATAAAGTAAGGCTGACTTTTCTTTACATGATTGGAGCATGATAAGGATAAAATTATTAGTGGTTGTATTTAAAAAAATTACATATCTGCTTTTGATACACCTGAATATGTGTAGGCACTATTAACATCTAAATTATTAGGGATAAAATCTGAGCTTTTTTGTGAATAACACTGTAGAGCAGAACTGTCAGCAATCAAAGAATGGAGATTCCTTTTGATATCTCACACATTCTCAGCAAGTACTTCTTTGTAAGATATGAATATCAATATTCTATTAGATTTATTACCTAATTTTCAAAATAAGAAAAGAGATTATGCAAATGAATGGTTCAACATCAGGAACTTATAGAGATGAAGTCAGTAAAGTCTATTTTATTTTCACAGGAATTATTATGAAGGCCCTTTTTCTGTAAAATGGGGGGGAACAAAATATTGACTCAGTATGCATACATTTTAGGGTGAAAATAAACTTATAGAAGCTTAAGATATTTCTAATTTAACAGTTTATATTCAGTGACCAAAAATGATTGTTAAGACTGTTAATAATGAAATAAAATGAAGAAAAGACATTGTTTTGGTAAAGACAATGTTGTTTCTTCTTCAGTTTATTCCAAATAACAAAATGCCTAAAGTTTTTGGTAAAATAAAATGCACCCTTGCCCTTTCATTAAAGTTTCACATTTCTATTTCACATGACAGCATGGCTCAGCACTGTTATCTGTAAAAGAATCTCTAGTGCAAACTACTATCCCCTTGTTATGCATGTTGCTTGTAAATCATTAATCTTGAGACCATTATGCATTCATCTGGCTTTTCTGATGTACCTGCTGGACTATAATTTAACCTTCCAATAGAAGCAATTCTGAAAGAACCTTCCTAGTCATAATTTTTTTTAAAGCTTATCTCAGGCCTTTATTCACCCAGATTATATTCTCATACTGAATGATCATCCTTCAGTTAGACTACTATTATTTTTGTGTATGTGCATAGCTAGGAGATCATATTAAATTATTTTACTATTTCTAAATTATAAAATTCCCAGAGAGGAGGTGGCATGTTTGAGATATAAAATAAACCATCACACAACCTAAAACTAACATTTTAGATTTTTAAAAATACATAGACTTCACTCCCCCTAATAACAAATTGGTACATATAGCAAGCACCAACCCTCTGCTAACTGCAAATTCTGAACAAAAAAAGGTAAAGGCCCTTCAAAGCAAACATAATCAGCAAAATAGAATGTCTTTGTTTTAAATAAGCTTTCACTTGAAAATTAAAAACCAATTTCCCCCAGAATTTGAGGCAAATATAAAGGATAACGTGATAAAGTGCCCAACTCTGTAGACTTCTGGCACAAAACAAAACTTTAAACAATTTCAGCTGCAAACTGTTATCAAATGGGTTTGGAATTGAGCCAATTTAAATGCCTGATTAAAGAAAAAATGTATTTATTGAGAAGTTTGTGAGTGAATCTAGCCTTAACAATGTACAGTAATTACCCTAACAGTCCTAAAAACACCGGACATTTAAAACAAAACAAAACAAAACAAAAACAAAGGTGCAATTGAAGCCTGGAAAGTAGTGAAACCTTCCCTTTGATTAAAGGTGGTGGTGCTGCACACATTTAATTCCAGCACTCAGGAGACAGAGGCAGGCAGATCTCAAGTTTGAGGCCAGCTTGGGGGAAGGGAACAGGACAGAACACCAACACAATTCCATTATGTGACAGTAAGTATTAAAGCATCTGAGTGGTCACGTCCTTTCATCAGTGTTACAGATGGTCATTAAATAAATGTTCAGCCTATACTTTTCACAATATTGTTGGAATCATTATTATTCCGACTTTGCTTAAAACATCCTTTAAATTGCACTCAGGCGACCACTTCCTAAATATAACACCAGTGGCACAGACACTAAAATCAACAATCAATAAGTGGGATCTCTTGAAGCTAAGAAGTTTCTGTAAAGCCAAGGACACTGTCAATAGGACAAAACGACAGCCCACAGAATGGGAAAAGATCCCCACCAACCCCACAAGTGATAGAGGACTGATCTCCAAGATATATAAAAAACTCAAGAATCTAGAGCCCCAAACCCTGAACAACCCAATCAAAAAATGGGGTTCAATCTAAAAAGGGAATTCTCAGCAGAAGAACTATGAATGGCTGAAAGGCACCTGAAAAAGTGCTCATCATCTTTAGCCATCAGAGAAATGCAAATCAAAACAACTTTGAGATGCCACCTGACACCTGTTAGATTGGCTAAGATAAAAGACACAGAGGACAGCCTATGTTGGGGAGGATGCGGAGCAAGGGGAACACTCCTCCATTGTTGGTGGGAGTGTAAGCTTGTTCAGCCACTTTGGAATGCAATACGGAGGTTTCTCAGAAAATTGAGAATCAGTCTCCCCAAGGACCCAGCAATACCACTTCTGGGTGTATACCCTAAAGATGCACAGTCACACTCCAAAGACATTAGCTCAACTATGTTCATAGCAGTGTTATTTGTAATAGCAAGAACCTGGAAACAACCTAGATGTCTCTCAACTGAAGAATGGATTAACAAACTGTGGTACATCTACACAATGGAATACTATTCAGCAGTAAGAAAAAATGAGAACCATGATGGTTATTTATATGAATACATTTGCTGTATTGATTCATAAGTTAGAATAAAACATATGCAGAACTAAAAGATTGTCTAGATAAACAACTTAATCTCATATGGTCTATGCATATAAGAACAAATTTAATTTAAACCTCTTTTTCTTTGGGCTGAAAAGCAATGTATAGACTTTAGCAAGTACAATTCACTAAAAGCCATTATAGAGATGTTAGAATTTCTTAAACTCTCTGAACTATTCCCTAAACTTAATTCCACAGACAAATAAAAAGATTAATGATACAAAGCATATAGTTATGGCGTGTTACACACAGGGGCAACAAGTTTAGGTACACGACTCATGAGCAAATGAATTATGACTTTTCTGTTTATTTATTACCATGCATTCTCTCTCTCTCTTTCTCTTTTTCTCTTTCTCTCTCTCTCTGCTGATGTATCTCTTAAAGTGACTTTCCAGAGAATGTTATTTGAAGACATTTTAAAACCTTATGACCTGCCTGTTTTAAACTGTTCTTTTTTATTCTGTACAATACTTGACACCTTAGAGCTGGATTTCATACATCTGAATTTTTCCCACTGATTTTACTCTTTTGATTTTCGGGCTATTTTATTTCATGTTTCATTTAAATGTGCATTCCTGCCAAAAGAACATTTGGTTTGAATGGCAGGCCAAAATCTTAGATGGACTAGTTATAAATATCCAATGTATTACCAATTAGAATATAATTCTCTTGTACTCATATAATTACTTTGTGTATTCCACTAAAAATAAAGAATTATTTAATTATTTTCTTCATCTACTGTAAAGGGATATAACTGCCTGGAGTTACTGTTCTATCATTCTTACTACTAGCCGACCTTTATCTACTTGGTCACCTATGAAGCTGCTGAAGGTCATAGATCTGGAAATGGAGGCATTTCTCTGTTCTTTCCTGTCCAGCAGCTATTTCCAAATAATCACTCAGAGGATTATATTAACTATAATTGTTTGGCCAATGGCACAGGCTTATTACTAGCTGGCACTTATATTTAAATTAACCCATTTCTACTAATCTATTTGTTGCCACATTGCTTGTAGCTTTCAGGTTTCCTGGCATCTTGTTCTTTGGGTGGATAGATGGTGTCTGCCCTGATTCTGCTCTTCTAATCTCTGTTCTCAGTTTGAATGTACTGCCTAATATTATGCTGTGTGGCTATTGGTCAAAATAGCTCATTTATCTATCAGTGAGTGTAACACATGTTCATAGCATCCAGTAAGATATCTCTTACAGAAAATCATAGCTATTTTAACTAACTACTTTTCATTTGAAAAACTATTTGTTAGAGGATGAATTCTCATAAAAGAATATATAAATAAACATTAAACAAAAAGATACTGAAGAGAGAAAGGAAAAAGGGGGAGTTAATTTTCAGAGAATGAGATAAAACAATTATGGGGAAGCTTTCACTTTACATTATAAAATTCCTATACTATGCAATTTTATATTTAAAAGAACAAGTTTCTCATTAGAAATTGCATAAGAGAATAATTACACTGCAATGTAATGGGTCCAGACTTTCTACTTCTCAATCAGAAACCAGTCATTAATTTTAGGATTTATATTTTCTAAGGCACATAACTTTGGCCTACTTACCTACTAAAAGTCTCTCAGCATTTTTTTGAGCTTTATAGCCCTTGTAGAACCAACTTCCTTAACAACTAGCTAGCTAATAACTCTATCTGACCATTTTCTTTTCCTTTGAAGTGGTAGAAACCTCCTGACATTGAATACACTGAACAAAACAAAATATATAGTTAATACAATCAAGGAAAACAGTAAGAATACTTGTCTATACATATTTATACAGTATTTTTGCTAATCTCTATCTTTGAAGATTGAGGTATGATTATATTAAATACTTGTCTTTTCCCTCAGTTTTCCTCCGTAGTTAGAGAAAGAACAAAGCACCAAGTATCCATTAATTATCTCTCTTCTGACTACTTTCTAAATTGATCCAAACTTCCAAAGTTCCCTTTACACAGAAGTGATTATTTTTACAAAGACATTATGGAAATAAAATGTCATTGGAAAAAAAGAAAAAGAAAAGTATTTTCTGTTCAGGCAGGTAACTAATAGACTAGAAATGAAGTAGCTATAGAATAAGATCATATCCTGTTTGCCTTTTTGCTAATGTATTTTAATTAGGATATAATTACATCACTTTGCCTCTTTTATTTCTCTTCTCAGCCTCTTTGTAGCCCCTGCTTTGCTCCTTCTGAAATTGATCTCTTTTTATTTGATTAGTGTTGTTACATAGATACTAGATTGATAGATGAGATAGCTTGATGCATAAATAAATAAGTACAAATTCCTGTGTACATTTAGTGTGTTTTGTGTATATGGTTTAAGGGCTGGCCACTTTGTAATGATTAAACAATTAGGGAGGTCTTTCCCTGGGAGAAACTAATTTTCCTGTGTCAGCAGTCAGTGGCTCCCCTTAGTTCTCTGTGTTAGAATGAACCCAGGGATTTCTTCCTTCCACATTAGCATGTTTGTTGATATTGTCATTGTTCAGCTCTTGTTTTGACAGATATCTCCAGGAAACACAGTTAATTTGCTGTTAAACACTTAGTCAAGGTTGTCTGCAACTGAATTAGGGGATCTCCTTTTATGGAAATGGAAATTTTTAGTAGAATGTATTGCACTTAATAAGGCATTTATGTCAATCTTTAATTTAAAAGTTTGTGAATTTTCTTCGCCTGAAAACATATTTTCATGTTTTAAAAATCTCCCACATACATAAGTTTTTGTTTTTCTAAAACCCTAATCAGAACGCAGTCTGACATAAATCCTTTATACTAATTAACTGAGATGAATCATATGGAAAGCATCCCATAAAATGAAATACTTAATCATGTACTATTCCCTGGCTATATATTGAATGGTGGGTGTTTATATATATATATATTTATATTATATATATATTTCCAACTTAAATCTCTGTTAATATTTGTAACTTCTGTGATGTCACATTACATTTTGTTTGTCTCATAGTTTAATTTTTTATGTTTTTGTTTTATTTACTCCCTTGCTGTATAATATCATACTTATATTGCTTGTATAAATACTGTTCTGTTATTTATATCACGTTTCTTTTAGTGTAAAGATAATTAATTTTTCATTTAATTTGTAACACCTTGGCTTGTTCTATTAGAAAACCTCTTGGCACACAAGAGCCTTTAAAGCTAATGCCTAACATGCAAAAGTTATGGAAGTATGAACAATACTGCTGCTCACTTACCTCCCAGGCTGGCTCTACACACACTTCTATGGTTAGCTATGGAGGTTATCTTACAGAATAATCCACTGCTGTAGTAACATCTTTCAAGATCAGCAACAATAAATCAAAATAAGAGTTATTTTTGTCAAGGATCTATTGCCCAGAGGGCCTGGGGAATCCTACTACCAGAATACATAACTCTGCTACAAAATTATTTTTAAATAAAATCCAAGAAAGTAAAGTTCCATAGCATGACCCTAAAGTTCAAGTTCATATAGCAAATAAACATTTAAGAGCAACTGCTTAAGCAGCAAGAAATGTGTATCTATCTATCTATCTATCTATCTATCTATCTATCTATCTATCATCTATCTTCTATTATTTATAATACATATATCATTTATCTGTCTATCCATCATTTCTATCTATATTGTTTTAGAACTAAAATATGTGCTTTCCTTTCTGCTTCATTTTACTAAGATGAAACCACAACACAGACTGACACAGCCAAGAAAATAGCAGTCCTTCTCCATTCTAAATTACTAGTCAAGTTTTTTTATTTGAAAGCCACGATTATCTCCATATTCAGCTTCTGTTTATAAGGTAATATTTACTTCTGGGTATGTATTACTAGAGACTGATGTGTCCCTCTTTTACCTAGAACCCAAAACTAGGATAGATGGCTTTCACTTAAACATTGCAAGACTGAAAATAGGGTGACTGGATACCCTTGCTTTAGTTCATGTGTTGGGCCTGTCATTATGAGAAAGGGTAGTTGAAGGCCTATGGATTTATAGGTATTCTCCCCACATACTGAAGTTCTAGGTCCTAATGTGGGATTGCCATTTAGAGAGGCATGTATTGTCATCCTGTTGCCCTACTTCTGTGTACCACAGATGTGTTTTGAGGATTTTACATAGGATGAGAAGAGGACATAGAAAATTGAGTTGTAAACTTCATCTTAGATTAAAGTGAAGAAAACAGGATGTGAAAAAATTCAAGTTGTACCAAAGACAATAGACAGAATATTTATAGATTAATTTGGACTATGGGATTTATAAAGTATGGTTATTTCTTCAGAAAAAAAAAAAAGAAAGAAACATTGGAGAATAATGCTCTGCAGCAGAACAAATCTCAAGGTTACCCTGAAGGAAATGACACCGTGGAGGAAGCTAAATTTGTTCAAAAAATTCTATAAAGCAATTTATGTCCCAGGACATTGTTGAAAAAAAATTAGAACAATAAGCTAGAGAGCAGTAGAATTTGTAGCTAGATATAGTCAGGAAAAGAGATGTTGAAAAAAATCTTTTCCAATTTTTTATTCAATTCATAGTGATTATGGCTACATTCAAAGCTATGGACATAAGACACAGTATCTAAGATTGTGTAAAGCGGGGAAGTAGCACAAAACCAGAAATAAAATTAAAAATCACAGAAGTAAACAAGGAAACGATAACAAGCCCCAGGGGAGACTACTGCAGCCATGAATTTTAATACTATGTAATATAACAAGAATTTTTTTTTCAGGAAGAATGACAAATAAGAGAACCTGAACTATATGCAGGAATTGGGTATCAATAAAAACTCCTTGTAACAGTGGTTGGGAGTTCATTTTGACAGATTTCAAAATAGCCATCAGTAATATTTTCTTTAAAGAATCATGATTAGAAGAAAAAACAAAAAATACAATGAAAATTACTTATCGAAGAATAGACACTAATAAAATATTAAGAAAAAGAAAACTATCTGGCCTTAAAAAGTATAAAAATAAGTGGAAAATGTGGCTGACTCAACAATAGGCTTAAATTAGTGGGATACTTGTGAGTTAAAAGAAGAATTGTTATTTCTGTGATATTAGAGGAGTAAAAGAAGTAAAACAGAAAAAAAAAATGAACTGAGAAGCACAGTGGGTCACTTTGACATAAGTGAGTTTCTGCAATCTGAGCCTTCCATAGAGGAAAGACAGGACAAGAACAAAAGAGAAGACAAAAAAAGAATACGTGGAAAAATGTCTCAAATTATTTTAAAAAATGAGTACATATCTAATAAGCTCACTGAATTCTAAGAAATGCAACTTGAGAAGCCTGCAGATAGATATGTAATAAAAAATAAAGCTAAGAGTGAAAATAAAGAGATGAACTAAACAAAACCACACATGAAACAAATAATTGAAAACTGGTGTTTAGGAGATGCACTTCTTACAATTTCATTTGTGAGCCTAGCTTTTAACTGTTAGCATGTAAACATCACCCTACCTTGCTTCCTGGGCATGGCAGTGTGATTCCAGCCATGCCAGGTTGTGACCATGCCCTGGCCTGCAGAATACACATGCCCTGCCTACAGGCATGTCTACATGGTCACCCTTTAAAGAGACACAACACGAGGCAAAAATCCCTTTTCCTACCCCCTCTCCCTTCTCTCTCTCTTTTCTTTTTGTCTCTCTCTCCGCCACCCATTCCCTGGATATCCAGACCCCAGTAAACTCAACATGGCCTCCTGGTGGTGTGTCAATGTGTCAGTGTGTTCTATCCTTTCACACACAAAATACTAACATTAACCACAGCCATCTCTCCAGCCCTGGAGATGTACTTCTTAAGACTAATAGACAACTTCTCATTTTGAAGACAAAAGGCCTCCATTTAGTATAAAAGCATGTTAAAATTTCTCAGAGACAAAATAACATAAACAGGAACCTTTAGTATGGGTTGGGATTATCTGTTTCTCTTGATTTTTTTTTTTTAAATCAAATCATTTAGTCCTCACAGTTCAGGTGAATAATGACCACACACAATTATAAAGACCAGAAAGCTGTTCCCTCCCCTTTTAACATTAAGCTGATTGCCATATTTACCCTTTAACATTCAGGTCAAATTGCTATCTACACTGATGTCTTAAATCTATTTTCCTTATTTTTTCAAACACATACTATGATGGTTGTCACATTTTTCCCTTGGATTGTGATATTGAACTTTTATCAATAGACTCACTACTCTAGTGACAGGGTGACATCACAATCTTTTTCAGAGACCTACTACTCTGTAAAAAATAATGAGACAAACCTCTATTTCTTGTTTTTGAACTATCAGAAAACTTGGTCTTTCTATTACCAGTAAGATACAAACCAATGCCTACTTCTGCTAACATAGTTCCTGCCATGAAATTTTCATAAATATGACCTCTTCTTCTTAACCTTTTATTTTTTCCTACTGCTCATCTCAGTCTTACATCTTCAATGTGAATTCTTGAGACATGTGCCTCTGCATAGATTTAATAGTAACCCTTATATCCTTTGATAATATGTTCCTCAAAGAACTTTTTCCTTTGGATATTTTGCTTTTTTAATTTTCAGATACTTTGATTAAAGAGTATTTTTCTCAGCTAGAGAAAGGGAACTCATTTATATTTACAGCACAGTTCTATTTCCCATGTGAAAATGGTATTTCTATTCCCTTGTAGAGATTGGGATGATGTAGCACCAATAAAAGGGTCACAACAGATAATATTTCTAGAGAGACTACATTTTGGTAAGTGCATTTAGAGTTTATTTTTTGGTTTATTGCTCATAAATAAGCTACTTGGGGGTTATCACTTATGCTTTTTTATCAAGAGAAAAATGAAAAAAAAAACCTGAAAACCTATGAGTTTTCTTAAAATAATAGTGAATTGAAGTGAAAGGGCAAATGTCCACCAAGACTCTGTTAATAAAAGAAGCATGGAGAACCACAACCAGAAATGCATAGGAAACATCAAAAACACAATGGGTAGGACCTCCATACAAATAGTTATTCTATCAATTTCTTTTGGATATGTTCAATCATCTAATATTGTAGCATGGCATTATCCTATAGGGAAAAAAACTCTCAAAATCCCTTAATCAAGTAACATAAATAAAATGCAAAATCATAGTGTTTTAAGTATATTGATTATTCTGCTTTAAGCCATACAGATAGCAACTTTTAGCTGCCTTAGGCCAGAAGACAGTAGGTTGGACACTCCTGTCTGATTATGGAGGTCCCAGCCTAAAAGCAAAAAGATATTGTAAAGGTCTTTATCATCAAGAACACAGGTTTCCCTTGAATATGTAAATATTGCTCATTTCTCTGCTAGAGGTAAGAGAAAACTGTCCATTTTGATATCTGCTCAGAGTATTTACTGTAAGAATAGCTTTCTGATACTTGGAAGGATTGCACAAAGAAACTACCTTGCCTACAGATACCTAAAGCTAGCAAGCAACTTCTTTCACCTAATGTGTGTGAGGGTGGGGAGCAGAAATTACTTATGAAGGAGTATTGAAGCACTGTATTGAAAGCCTAAAAATGTCCTGTCATTTTAATTTAATCTAGATGTTTTCCATCTTTAATACATTACCACCATATTGACAAATCCTTCCTGAAAAAAGATCCAGCTTTTTTCATCCAGTAGATGAAAGAAATCAAAGCATAATATCTATTTTTATAATAGAATACTTGTGACAATCTAATAACATCAAGAGTGGCAAAAATGACTCCAAGGGAACTTAGAGCTTCTAATATATACATCTGGTGCAGCATTGGACACACACAGTGACTTCCTATCAGAAGCATGTACCTTCATGGTAAAGGTCAGCAGAGGTTCCTAGTATTTCTTCTGTAATTTATAGTTTTAAACGAAAGTTCAGTGTTGCACAAATCCTATTTTGTCTCTTAATAAAGCCCCAGAGTGAATTATTGGGTTAAAGCTGAAAGATCAGAGAGACAGAGGAAGGAGCCACAGTCACTTCTTAGCTCCCCAAGTCCTCTCAGCCTTAAGGGAGAAGCTTGTCTCCAGGAGTCCTCAGACTGAAAGCCTCTGAGTCCTCAGCTAAAAGGTAAGAAAACCACAAGGACTGCTGTCTCCTCCCACCTTATATTCCATTCTCTGCTCAGGCATATCACTTCCTGTATCGATCTTCCTAGTGCTGGAATTAAAGGTGTGTGCTACCATTGCCTACTTCAGTTTTCTTTTAGACTGGAGTAAACTCATATAGCCCAGTGTGGCTGTGAGCTTACAGAGATCCAGACTAATCTCTGCCTCCATCGTGGTAGGATTAAAGATTTGTGACACCATTGCCTGACCTCTATGGCTAAAACTGACTGGCTCTGCCCTCTGATCTTCAAGCAAGCATTACTTATGAGAGGATACACAAAATTTTATATTTCTTCTTTTTCATCTAAAATAATAAAAGAAGATGATATTATAAGAAAAAACATATATAATAAGTTCAACAACCATATAATATATATAGGCAATAATTATATCAATAATATATAGTCCATTTACAATTGACAAATTCGAGTCACCCCCAGGCAGGCAAGGCTTGGTGTGCCAGTTGGACATGCTCTGTGCCCACTCTGCTCTGTACTACTCGGTTTTCCTACCAAGATGCCTGAGGAAGTGTGCCATGGAGAGGAAGAAGGGGAGACTTTTGCCTTTTAGGCAGAAATCGCTCAGCTCATGTCCTTAATCATCAATACTTTTTATTCAAACAAGGAAATTTTCCTTTGAGAGTTGATCTCTAATGCTTCTGATGCCTTGGACAAGATTCTCTAGGAGAGCCTGACAGACCCTTCCATGTTGGACAGTGGTAAAGAGCTGAAAACTGACATCCTCCCCAACCCTCAGGAGCACACAAAGAGTTTGGTGGACCCAGGCACTGGCATGACCAAGGCTGATCTCACAAATAACTTGGGAACTATTGCTAAGTCTGGCACAAAGGCATTCATGGAGGCTCTACAGGCTGGTGCACACATCTCTATGATTGGGCAGTTTGGTGTTGGCTTCTATTCTGCCTATCTAGTGGCAGAGAAAGTGGTTGTAATCACAAAACACAATGATGATGAGGAACATACCTGAGTGCTCTGCTGGCGGATCCTTCACAGTTCATGTAGACCATGGTGAGCCCATTGGCCAGGGTACCAAAGTGATCCTTCCTCTCAAAGAAGACCAGACAGAATTCTTGAAGGAGAGGAGGGTCAAGGAAGTGGTGAAGAAACACAGTTCATAGGCTATACCATCACCCTCTATTTGGAGAAGGAATAAGAGAAAGAGTTCAGTGATGATGAGAAAGAGAAAAGCAAGAAAGAGGAAGAAGATAAGGATGATGATGAGAAGCCCAAGATTGAAGATGTGGGATCAGACGAGGAATATGACAGTGGCAATGATAAGAAAAAGAAGATGAAGAATATTAAGGAGAAATACATTGATCATGAAGAGTTAAATAAGACTAAGCCCATTTGGACCAGAAACCCTGCTGACATCACTCAAGAAGAAAATGGTGAATTCTATAAGAGCCTCACCAATGATTGGGAGGACCACTTGTCTGTCAAGAACTTCCGTGTAGAAGGTCAGTTGGAATTCAGAGCATTGCTCTTCATTCCTCGGCGAGCTCCCTTTGACCTTTTTGAGAACAAGAAGAAAAAGAACAATATCAAACTGTATGTCTGTCTTGTGTTCATCATGGACAGCTGTAATGAGCTGATATCCAAGTACCTCAACTTCATTCGTGGTGTGGTTGACTCTGAGGAACTGCCCCTGAACATCTCCAGAGAAATGCTCCAGCAGAGCAAGATCCTGAAACTCATCTGCAAAAACATTGTGAAGAAGTGCCTTGAGTTCTTCTCTGAGTTGGCTAAAGACAAAGAGAACTATAAGAAATTTTATGAGGCCTTCTCCAAGAATTTGAAGCTTGGAACCCATGAAGATTCCACTAACTGTAGGCACCTCTCTGACCTGCTCCATCTGGAGATGAGATGACTTCCCTGTCAGAGTATGTGTCTCATATGAAGGAGACACAGAAGTCCACCTACTATATTACTGGTGAAAGCAAAGAGCAGGTGGCCAATTCTGCCTTTGTGGAGTGTGTGCGGAAGAAGGGCTTTAACATGGAGTACATGACTGAGCCTATTGACAGGTACTGCGTGCAGCAGCTCAAGGAGTTTGATGGGAAGAGCCTGGTCTCTGTGAACAAGGAAGGCTTGGAGCTACCAGAGGATGAGAAGGAGAATAAGAAAACAGAGAAGACCAAGACAAAATTTGAGAATCTCTGCAAGCTCATGAAGGAGATCTTGGATAAGAATGTTGAGAAGGTGACAATCTCCAATAGGCTTGTGTTTTCACCCTGCTGCATTGTGACAAGCATCTATGGCTGGACAGCCAATATGGAGCGGATCATGAAGGCCCAGACACTTAGAGACAACTCTACAATGGGTTACATGATGGCCAAAAAGCACCTAGAGATCAACCCTGACCACCCCATTGTGGAGACCCTGAAGCAGAAGGCTGAGGCAGACAAAAATGACAAGGCTATCAAGGACCTGGTGGTGTTGCTGTTTGAAATTGCTCTGCTCTCCTCTGATTTCTCACTTGAGGATCCCCAAACCCATTCCAACCGAATCTACTGCATGATCAAGCTAGGCCTGGGTATTAATGAAGATGAGGTGACAGCAGAGTAGCTAAGTGCTGCTGTTCCTGATGAGATCCCCTCACAGGAGGGTGATAAGGATGCCTCCCACATGGAAGAAGTGGATTAAAGACTTGGGAAGACCTTGCCCCTTGTATAGTTTCCCTGTGGTGCCCCCAGCAGCCTTGACTGGCCCTGACCTACCTGGCTGGCTCTGCTCATGCTAGAGGGAACTCTCTCCCGTAGAATAGCAGGATTGGGTATCGTGTATTGTGGTTTTATGTTTGTTTTATTTCTGTTATAAAATTAAAAGTATGCAAAATAAAGAAGATGCAGTTTTATACAAAAAATGAAATTGACAAATTCATGGTAAATACTTCATTATTTATCCTATTTTGATAAGTCCAAACTGTTGTACTTAATTCACTTTCCATCCTAATTTGTATTACCAAAACTATCATTTTTATGTCTCTCAACCCTATACATTTTATACCTGAATGTGTTAACAAGAAAAACTACAACTACCTAGTCTTCAAATCCCTCAGAGAAGCAAGAAGAAAGTAGTATTAACTGAGTAAGCAGGAAGTACAAGCAAGCAACTTCTAAAAATTTGAGAAATTACACAGCTGCCTGAATACTAATCCAAAATTCTTCTGAAATGTTGGGGCATCCATCTTAAGTCTACAGTCTTAGCACATCTGAGATACTTATATGTGAAGCAGGACTTTCTGAAGGGCTATCCTACCTTGTTTCGGCAAAGTCTGACAGTGCTCTCTTTTGTGTTCTGCTTGTCACATTTTTGAACAGCATATTGTCTGTAGTCAAGGCAAAAACACTTTCTTCCTCAGTGTCTAACTTTTGCCACAAAGAAAGTAGACTCTATATGGATTTTCTTTTTTAATGCCCATTTTCTCCCCTGAAGTACATTGACACTGTCAGGAACAGTCATAAATAAAAAGAATCTATGTTACTAAATATCCTAACTGCCATATTCTGTAGATCTTTAAAGTGTTTGAAGACAAACTGTCCATTTAAATTATAACTTTGATTGATCTTGAAATCATAAAAACTTAGCTAACATGACTACAAGTTTGATTGTAATGACTAACTACTAAATTGTATTTTTTTATATCCTAATACGTTCATAATAATAACATTTAAGAACTAGAAATTTGGGTTACATTATTAAATGAGTTTTGTATAGGCACAATACATTGAACAAAAGTAGAAATGTATGTGTAGTAATATGTTCTAACAAAACTAATCTTAACTTTGTATCAATAAACACAATTGGTAAACAATATACAAAAACCAATCTAACATAAAATATTTACAACTCAAAAATCTACTGATTTTTAAAAGTAGATTCAATAATATACCCTTTTATCTTATCAGTACAAAAGTTTTGAATAGAAAATAAATTTATCGTCCAAGGAGAACAGAGAAATACTAGTACCAGTATTTCTACATGTGGTAAAGATATGGGAACTAATACAAAAGAAAGATAAAAATGACTTTAAAACTGTACTTAAAGACCTATTAGGAAATGTAGATATTCCATAGCAGGTAGGAAATGCAAGGTACAAATAAACTTAGAATACAAAGAAATATTAAAAACCAGAAATATTGTAGCACAGTCAGATTGCAGAATTTCTTAATGTGTCTGTCCTCATTCAGAACAAAACAAAAAATGAGTTAGAAAACAGGTCAGTGTCATATTCCAATTTTAAATATAGAGAACACATTATGAAGAAGGTCAGGTGTGTGAAGACCTACAGGAAACTTCTCAAGTTCCAGAGGGACACCTGACCCAGTCTTGATGTTGGGGTGAGGAAAGTAGATCTGACAGGAGTGGATGCTGAACTGTGCCATAAAATATTAGGACGTTGGGACATCTTGACCTTGCTGGGGAGGAGGTAAAGAGATATGGAGAAGAGAGAATGACTGGAAGGGGTGGGAGGAGAAGGGAGCTTGAACAAGAATATACAGTAATAAAAAAATATGACTTTATTCATAATAAAATAAGAAAGAAAAAAAGCAATATGTTCATAACATATATAGATAAAAAACAGAAGGTGAAAATAAGAAGTAACTTATTTTTAAATAATGATGGCCCAGAATTATCTAAAAGTAATAACAAATACCAAATGACTTAAGCTCAGGAAACTCCAAGCAGACTCAACTATAAAACCTCTTTCACTAAGAAATAATATTACAAAGTTGGGACAGTAAACTAAAAGACAATGTTTTCAGTAGATCAAAATCCAAAAGAACAAACATGGTTTTTTACAGAGGAAAATATTTAAGCTCACAGGAGCTTGCCATGGAGGTTTAGTACTGAAGTGAAAATCTGAAGCCACATAAGTATCAGTTGGATGTAGCAACACACCTAATTCCATTCTCGGAAGGCAGAATTCAGGGAACACAATGCATAATCAGCAAACTAGCTAACAAGTATAGTCATAAAGATGAATTATGGATTTGACTAAAATAACATGCCTCAGTGAAGAAGGAGGAAGAATGATTAAGGATGAATCTCTGCATCAATCACCATATGTATATTTATAGACATGAAAGTGCATACATAGAAACATGCATGCAATAGACATACATGCATATTAGTCCCACACACAAAATAACAAACTTGCCATCAAGAAATGCTTTCTTAAATTATCCTTGATATTGAAAAAAATACTATACTATACTATGCAATCAAAAAATGTACATAAAGAAAAAAACAATTGAGAATGACATAAAAATTTAAATTTTGGATTATTTTTATGGTCTTAATTAATTTAATAGATCAATGTTAAAATAATAAAAAATGTAGTAGAGGCTTTAGCACAAGGAAAAGTAAATTAATGTAGCAATGTTGCAAGACTGAGGTTGAAATTTTGAAATACTGTAAGAGTGGCTCACAACATTCCTAATGCTATAAGCCTTTAAAACACTTCATCATGTTGTGGTGACCCCCCAACAATAAAATTATTTTTATTTATACTTCATAACTGTAATTTTACTACTGTTATAAATCATAATATAGGTATCTGATATCCAGAATATCTGATATAAACTCATGAAAAATTATGCATTAATTATAAAATCAAGTTGGCTCTTTGGAGATGTGTATAGGATCAATAAGTTTGAATATGAGAAACTTATAGATGCAGTTTGTTATTTGCCTTGATCAGTATATGCTGCACAAAAATAATTTACAAACACGAAGACTGGAATGTTCCCAAACCCATAAACTGGTTCATGTGAAGCCTAAAGTTTCAGGCAAAATGTCTACAATGAATAGTTTGACCACTGTCCTTCAAATAAAGAAGACTCACCCATCCACTCATCTCAGTATTTCATTCTGAAGATTTCTCTTTGCAAGAATATTCAAAATGAATAACAAAATGACATATGCACAGACCATCTGTACCAGTGTTTATTCCTCATAGTACTACCTGTGAGGCCATGAAAAATGTTCATTACTCACTGAAGATTTAGCCTGTTTGTACTGGGTTAGTGGTGGTTCTTGTGGTGGTAGTGGTGGTGGTGTGTGTATGTGTGTGTGTGTGCGTGCACATTTTATAGTGTTATCACAATATATATGTTACTACAAGTGTCAAAACAGCTCTATTGTGAGAAAATGCTAATTACAAAAATCAGGGAGTGTCTATGTTGTTCTTACCGCTGCAATGAGAGCTGTTGGAGAAAGTGGACAAGATGTGGGGGTGAAATGCCTTATATTCAGTATGTTGAAAGAATTAGCATGTTGAGTATCCCATAAGTAATAAAATGTTTGTTTTAAATGAGAAACACAAAGTTTAAACACATAACTTTTTTCCCTGTAATTTAGTGAAACAAACACATGATTCTAGAAATGAAGGTCATGATCATACTTTGAAAGATTGGTTTGCTGAGAATCACAGTGATGGCATTTGATAGTTTGCTGATGATGAAACAATCAAAAATCTATCATGAAGAGTTTGGCATGGAAGATAATTGTGAGTAATTTAAAAGGCTTGCTGCAGAAGTTTAAGAAAGGACATGACATACAATTTTCAAAGATTGGTGGTGATAAAGCATTTGCTGATCTCAAAGCAGTGGAGAAATTTGTTGATGAGCTTTTCAAGGTCACCACTGATGAAACTCTTAACATGAGAGCAAACCTGTGTTGCTGATGAAATATCATGGAAGTAGCTACCCTAAAAGACACTGACTACAGCTAACAAGATAAATGCAAAAGAATTAAAGATGTAGGACATGTAACTACTGTGTTGAGATATGCTAACAGATATGCATATTCTTCACAGATATGACTGTGTTCCTACAGAGAGACCCAACATTTGCAGATTTAAAGGAGTAAATTCCTTACTCTTTCCTTATTGTGATACCAAGAAGGCATGGATCACCAGATAGCTGATTGGCTTTACTAATCTTTGTAGCAACATCTCTTGCTCACTGCAAGGCAAAGTGCTGGATGACAATTCCTTAATGACTCTTACTCTCATCCTCCAATGGAAATTGTGATCTAAAGAGGTGAGTAAAAGTACAGCTTGGCTGATAAATTTGCTGCCTTGCTAGCTTGAGGACCTCAGTTCAACCACATAAAAGGCTGAGTATGGAGGTCTATAATTCCAGCACTAAACAGGAAGAGACAGGAGGATTTCTGGGGTTTGCTGACCAGGTAGTCTAAGCTTATCAGTAATCCAAAGGACTCTGTGAGATACTTTGCCTTGAAAAATAAGGTGAGTTGCACCTGAGGGCCAGTGCTTGAGATTAACATTTGTTTCTTATATGCATGTACACAGATATACACATGCACCACAAACATATGTGGACACATGCAATACACATTCCTTTTGACACACAAAATGATGTTTATGCTATGCCTCCAATCAACAAAGAGAATGTACAATTTTTTAAATAACATGCTAGCTATCATAAATAAAAACATGAGTACCAAAGATTTTTAGCACAAGTTTTGCATGAACAGCTTTTAAAAAATTACATATATGTATGATAAAATGAAAGCAATCATACTAAAGCTAGACAAGCCAAGCCTCTTTTGAGAAATAGAAGACCCATAAGAGAAGGCACAAGATCAGAGACTCACTCCTTTATTCAATAAAAAAAAATCTGAACATTACTTATAGAACAAAGACTGAAGATAACAGTTGTACCTGCTTGTCACTTATTCTGACCTTAGGCAGTGTTCAGTAGGTAACACCATGGAAACATGCACAGGCACACAGAAGTATTAAAACAACATGTAATAATTAATAAGATCAGGAACTCAAAACAGTTTATAAAGTCAGAGAAACTTATACTACAAATCCTTGGCTCGTGCAGCAGAGGACTAAGGATATGTCCCCTGGAATGCTTTTGTATCCTTACAGATCCAGTTCCGAATCTCTGAACTACTTCTGCTGTTATTTTTCTTTATCTTGGGTTTGGTTTCTAAAATAGGGTTTCACTCTGTTGCCTTGATTGTTATTTTTTTAAGCTTTTTTTTTTCTTCTTTATTTTGTATTTATCAAAAAAACAGTAAAAAGAATTTAAAAAAAATGCTGAAGAGTTAACAATAACTATACAGAGGATAATAATCATAAGCATGGCTTATCAAGGGTGGAAATTCAAATAAGATTACTACACATATATTTTCTTTGTGTTCAGCTTTCCCTCTGAATTTTTTTTTCCATCCC